>JAGYYJ010000892.1:0-66198 GCA_019671005.1 Hibiscus mutabilis | reverse complement strand
ATAAATTAAAATATTTATTTATGTTCTTTTGAACATGATTATATAGCTTAACCACAAATTTAGAACTTTTTACTCGGTTAAAATTCTAAATGGTCCATTGTACGCCCATTTAGACATGCACACCTTAAACCAAATTAAACGTTTGAAAAATAAGATTAATTCACATATTATGACTTTAAATATTTATTTATAGGCTTTTGAACATGATTATATTACTTAACCTCATTTTTAGAAATTTTTACTCAGTTAAAAGTCCAACGGGTCCACTATAAAGCCATTTAGACATGCACACCTTAAACCCAACAAAACAACCACAAAATAATATTAAATCAAATTTTATGAGTTAAAATATTTTATTATGGGCTTTGGAATATGATTATGTAGCTTAACCTTAATTTCATAAAATTTTACTCGGTTAAATTTTGAACGGGTCCACTATAAGCCCATTTAGACATGCACGCCTTAAACCCCAACAAAACAACAAAAAAATAAGATTAAATCAAATTTAATGAGTTAAAATATTTGATTATGGTCTTTTGATTATGATTATATAACTTAACGTCAATTTCACAACTTTTTACTCTGTTAAAATTCCAACGTTCCATTGTAAAGCCAATTTAGACAAGCACGCCTTAAACCCCAACAAAATGGCCGAAAATAAGATTAAATCAAATTTTAGGACTTCAAATATTTAGTTAGGGGCTTTTGGACATGATTATATAGCTTAACCTCATTTTCAAAAACTTGGTTAAAATTCCAACGAGCCCACTGTAAAGCCCATTTAGACATGCACGCCTGAAACCCAACAAAACGGCCACAAAATAAGATTAATTCAAATTTCATGAGTTAAAATATTTGATTATGGGCCTATGATATGATTATATATCTTAACCTCAATCTCAGAACTTTTTACTCAGTTAAAATTCCAATTGGTCCACTATAAAAGCCCAATTAGACATGCACGCCTTAAACCTAACAAAACGACCAAAAAATAAGATTAAATCACATTTTATGACTTAAAATATTTAGTTATGGGCTTCTAAACATGATTTTATAGCTTAACCTCATTTTCAGAAATTTTTACTCGATTAAAATTCCAACGAGTCGATTGTAAACCCATTTAAACATGGACGACTTAAACCCAACAAAACAACCACAATAAATCCAATTTCATGAGTTAAAATATTTGATTATAGGATTTTGAATATGATTATATAGGTTAACATCAATTTTAGAACTTTTTACTCGGTTAAAAATCAAAAGGGCCCACTGTGAAGCCTATTTAAACATGCACGCTTTAAATCCCAACAAAACGGTTGAAAAATAAGATTAAATCACATTTTACGACTTAAGATATTTATTTATGGGCTTTCGAAATTGATTATATAGCTTAACTTCATTTTCAGAAATTTGTACTCGGTTAAAATTCAACTAGGCCCAATGTAAAGCTCATTTTTAGACATGCACACCTTAAACCCAACAAAACAACCATAAAATAAGACTAAATCAAATTTCATGAGTTAAAATATTTGATTATGGGATTTTTGAATATGATTATACAGGTTAACCTCAATTTTAGAACTTTTTACTCGATTAAAATTCCAACGGGTCCACTGTAAAGCCCATTTAAACATGCACGCCATAAAAACCATCAAAACAGTTGAAAAATAAGATTAAATCAAATTTTATGACTTAAAATATTTATTTATGGGCTTTTTAAATTGATTATATAGCTTAACCTCATTTTCATAAATTTGTACTCGGTTAAAATTCAACCGGGTCCAATGTAAAGCCCATTTAGACATACACGCCTTAAACCCAACAAAACAACCATAAAATAAGATTAAATCAAATTTCATGAGTTAAAATATTTGATTATGGGATTTTGAATATGATTATATAGCTTAACCTCAATTTTAGAACTTTTTACTCGATTAAAATTCCAACGGGTCCACTCTAAAGCCCATTTAGTCATGCACACCTTAAACTCCAACAAAATAGTCGCAAAATAAGATTAAATCAAATTTTATGAATTAAAATATTTGATTATGGGATTTTGAATATGATTATATAGCTTAACCTCAATTTTAGAATGTTTTACAAGGTTAAAATTCTAACGGGTTCACTGTAAAGCCCATTTAGACATGCACGCCTTAAACCCCAACAAAATGGCCAAAAATAATATTAAATCAAATTTTATGAGTTAAAATATTTAGTTATGGGATTTTGAAAAAGATTATATATCTTAACATCATTTTTAGAAATTTTTACTCGATTAAAATTCCAAAGGGTCCACTATAAGCCCATTTATACATTCACACCTTAAACCCCAACAAAACGGCCACAAGATAAGATTAAATCAAATTTAATGAATTAAAATATTTGATTATGGGCTTTTGAATATGATTATATATCTTAACCTCAATTTTAGAACTTTTTACTAAGTTAAAATTCCAACGGGTCCACTATAAAGCCCATTTAGACATGCACACCTTAAACCCCAACAAAACGGCCAAAAATAAGATTAAATCAAATTTTATGAGTTAAAATATTTGATTATTGGGCTTTTGAATATGATTATATAGCTTAACCTCAATTGTAGAACATTTTACTCGATTAAAATTCCAATGGGTACACCGCATAAAGCCCATTTAGACATGCACGCCTTAAACCCCAACAAAAAACAAAAAAAAGATTAAATCAAATTTTTGAGTTAAAATATTTAGTTATGGGCTTTTTGAACATGATTATATAGCTTAACCTCATTTTTAAAACTTTTTACTTAAAAAATCAACGAGCCCACTTGTAAAGCCCATTTAGACATGCACGCTTTAAAAACCAACAAAAAAACCAAAAAAAAATAAGATTAAATCAAATTTTATGAGTTAAAATATTTGATTTATGGGCTTTTGAAATTGATTATATATCTTAACCTCATTTTCAAAATTTTTACTCGGTTAAAATTCCAATGGGTCAATATAAAGCCCATTTAGACATGCACACCTTAAACCCAACAAAACAACCAAAAAATAAGATTAAATCAAATTTTATGAGTTAAAATATTTATTTATGGGCTTTTTAATATGATTATATAGCTTAACCTCATTTTTAGAAAATTTTACTCGATTAAAATTCCAACGGGTCCATTGTAAAGCCCATTTAAACATGCACGACTAAAAAACCAACAAAACAACCAAAAATAAATTAAATCAAATTTTATGAATTAAAATATTTTGATTATAGGCTTTTGAATATGATTATATAGGTTAACATCAATTTTAGAAATTTTTACTCGGTTAAAAATCAAAAGGGGCCCAATGTAAAGCCCATTTAAACATGCACGCTTTAAAACCCAACAAAACAACCATAAAATAAGATTAAATCACATTTTATGACTTAAAATATTTATTTATGGGCTTTCGAAATTGATTATATAGCTTAACTTCATTTTCAGAAATTTGTACTCGGTTAAAATTCAACTAGGCCCAATGTAAAGCTCATTTTTAGACATGCACACCTTAAACCCAACAAAACAACCAAAAATAAGATTAAATCAAATTTTATGAGTTAAAATATTTGATTATGGGCTTTTTGAATATGATTATATAGGTTAACCTCAATTTTAGAACTTTTTACTCGATTAAAATTCCAACGGGTCCACTGTAAAGCCCATTTAAACATGCACACCATAAAAACCATCAAAACGGTTGAAAAATAAGATTAAATCAAATTTTATGAATTAAATATTTTTATTTATGGGCTTTTGAATATGATTATATAGCTTAACCTCATTTTCAAAATTTTTACTCTGTTAAAAAATTCAACGGGTCCAATGTAAAGCCCATTTAGACATACACGCCTTAAACCCAACAAAACAACCATAAAATAAGATTAAATCAAATTTCATGAGTTAAAATATTTGATTATGGGCTTATGATATGATTATATATCTTAACCTCAATTTTCAAAAATTTTACTTATTAAAATTCCAACGGGTCCTATAAAGCCCATTTAGACATGCACACCTAAACCCAACAAAAAACGACCAAAAAATAAGATTAAATCAAATTTAATGAGTTAAAATATTTGATTATTGGCTTTTGAATATGATTATATAGCTTATCCTCAATTTTAGAACTTTTTACTAATTAAAATTCCAACGGGTCCACTATAAAAAAGCCCATTTAGACATGCACGCCTTAAACCCCAACAAAACGGCCAAAAAAATAGATTAAATCAAATTTAAATAAATTAAAATATTTATTTATGGGCTTTTGAACATGATTATATAGCTTAACCTCATTTTTAAAAACTTTTCTTAAAAAATTCAACGAGCCCATTGTAAAAGCCCATTTTACATGCACACCTTAAACCCAAACAAAACGGCCAAAAATAAGATTAAATCAAAATTTATGAGTTAAAATATTTGATTATGGGCTTTTGATATGATTATATATCTTAACCTCAATTTTAAACTTTTTACTCGGTTAAAATTCCAATGGGTCCACTATAAAGCCCATTTTAGACATGCACGCCTTTAAACCCCAACAAAAACAACCAAAAAATAAGATTAAATCAAATTTTATGACTTAAAATATTTATTATGGGCTTTTAAACATGATTTTATAGCTTAACCTCAATTTTAGAAAATTTTTACTCGATTAAAATTCCAACGTCCCACTATAAAAACCATTTAAACATGCACATGACTTAAACCCCAACAAAACAACAAAAAAATTAAATCAAATTTTATGAGTTAAAATATTTGATTATAGGATTTTGAATATGATTATATAGGTTAACATCAATTTTAGAACTTTTTACTCGGTTAAAAATCAAAAGGGGTCCAATGTAAAGCCCATTTTAAACATGCACGCTTTAAATCCCAACAAAACGGTTGAAAAATAAGATTAAATCAAATTTTTATTTCATGACTTAAAATATTTATTTATGGGCTTTCGAAATTGATTATATAGCTTAACTTCATTTTCAGAAATTTGTACTCGGTTAAAATTCAACTAGGCCCAATGTAAAGCTCATTTTTAGACATGCACACCTTAAACCCAACAAAACAACCATAAAATAAGACTAAATCAAATTTCATGAGTTAAAATATTTGATTATGGGATTTTTGAATATGATTATACAGGTTAACCTCAATTTTAGAACTTTTTACTCGATTAAAATTCCAACGGGTCCACTGTAAAGCCCATTTAAACATGCACGCCATAAAAACCATCAAAACGGTTGAAAAATAAGATTAAATCAAATTTTATGACTTAAAATATTTATTTATGGGCTTTTTAAATTGATTATATAGCTTAACCTCATTTTCAGAAATTTGTACTCGGTTAAAATTCAACCGGGTCCAATGTAAAGCCCATTTAGACATACACGCCTTAAACCCAACAAAACAACCATAAAATAAGATTAAATCAAATTTCATGAGTTAAAATATTTGATTATGGGCTTATGATATGATTATATATCTTAACCTCAATTTTCAAACTTTTTATTCAGTTAAAATTCCAACGGGTCCACTATAAAGCCCATTTAGACATGCACACCCTAAACCCCAACAAAGCGGCCAGAAAATAAGATTAAATCAAATTTAATGAGTTAAAATATTTGATTATTGGCTTTTGAATATGATTATATAGCTTATCCTCAATTTTAGAACTTTTTACTTTTTCACAAAATTCCAATGGGTCCACTATAAAGCCCATTTAGACATGCACGCCTTTAAACCCAACAAAATGGACAAAAAATAAGATTAAATCAAATTTTATGAGTTAAAATATTTTTTATGGGCTTTTGAACATGATTATATAGCTTAACCTCATTTTTTAAAACTTGATTAAAATTTTAACGGGTCCAAAATAAAACCCATTTAGACATGCACACCTTTAAAATAAACAAAACGACCACAAAATAAGATTAAATCAAATTTTATGAACTAAAATATTTATTTATGGGCTTTTTGGATATGATTATATATTTGAACTTAACCTTAACCTCATTTTAGAACTTTTTACTTGGTTAAAATTCCAACGGGGTCTATAAAAGCCCATTTAGACATGCACACCTTAAACCCCCAAAAAAAAACCAAAAAAAAGATTAAATCAAATTTTATGAACTTAAAATATTTATTTATGGGCTTTTGAATATGATTATATAGCTTAACCTCATTTTTAGAAACTTTTACTAGATTAAAATTCCAACGGGTCCACTATAAAACCCATTTAGACATGCACACCTTAAACCCAACAAAACAACCAAAAAATAAGATTAAATCAAATTTTATGAGTTAAAATATTTGATTATGGGCTTTTGAATATGATTATATAGCTTAACTCAATTTTCAAAAATTTTACTAAGTTAAAATTCCAACGGGTCCAATTGTAAAGCCCATTTAAACATGCACGCCTTAAACCCCAACAAAACGGCCAAAAAAATAAGATTAAATCAAATTTCATGAGTTAAAATATTTGATTATGGGTTTTGATTATATAGATTATATTTTTATCTTAAAATTCCTCAATTTAAAAATTTTAGACATGCACGGTTTAAAATTCCAAAAAATAAGATCCAAATTTTATGAGTTAAAATATTTGCCCATTTAATATGATTATATAGCCTCAATTTTAAAACTTTTTACTCAATTAAAAAAACCCCAAAAAAAAAAAACGGCCAAAAAATAAGATTAAATCACATTTTAAGAGTTAAAATATTTATTTATGGTCTTTTGAACATGATTATATAGCTTAACATAATTTTTAGAACTTTTTACTCGGTTAAAATTCCAACGGGTCCATTGTAAAGCCCATTTAGACATGCACGCCTTAAACCCCAACGAAACGGTCAAAAAATAAGATTAAATCACATATTATGAATTAAAATATTTATTTATGGACTTTTGAACATGATTATATAGCTTAACCTCATTTTCAGAAATTTTTACTCGGTTAAAATTCCAACGGGTCCACTATAAAGCCCATTTAGACATGAACGCCTAAAACCTAGTAAAACGGCAACAAAGTAAGATTAAATCAAATTTTATGAGTTAAAATATTCGATTATGGGCTATGGAATATTATTATATAGATTAACCTTATTTTGAGAAATTTTTACTCGGTTAAAACTGTAAAGCCCATTTAGATTTCACGCCTTAAACCCCAACAAAATAGCCGCAAAATAAGATTAAATCATATTTTATGAATTAAAATATTTAGTTATGGGTTTTGAACATTATTATACAGCTTAACCTCAATTTTAAAATTTTTTACTCGGTTAAAATTCTAACGGGTCCACTATAAAGCCCATTTAGACATGCACGCCTTAAAACCCAACAAAATGGGCGAAAAATAAGATTAAATCATGTTTTATGACTTAAAATATTTATTTATGGGCTTTTGAACAAGATTATATAGCTTAACCTCATTTTCAAAAAATTTTTACTTGGTTAAAATTTTTACGGGTCCACTATAAAGCCCATCTAGACATGCACGCCTTAAACCCCAACAAAATGGACGCAAAATAAGATTAAAACAAATTTTATGAATTAAAATATTTGATTATGGGCTTTTGAACATGATTATACATCTTAACCTCAATTTTATAACTTTTCTCTCGGCTAAACTTCTAACGGGTCCACTGTAAAGCCCATTTAGACATGCACACCTTAAACCCCAACAAAATGGCGGCAAAATAAGATTAAATCAAATTTTATGAATTAAAATATTTGATTATGGGATTTTGAAAATGATTATATAGCTTAACCTCATTTTCAGAACTTTTTACTCGGTTAAAATTCTAACGGGTCCATTGTAAAGCCTTTTTAAACATGCACGCCTTAAACCCCAAAAAACTGTTGAAAAATAAGATTAAATCACATTTTATGACTTAAAATATTTATTTATGGGCTTTTGAACTTGATTATATAGCTTAACCTCATTTTCAAAAATTTGTACTTAGTTAAAATTCAGCCGGGTCCACTGTAAAGCCCATTTAGACATGCAACCTTAAACCCAACAAAACGACCACCAAATAAGATTAAATCAAATTTTATGAGTTAAAATATTTTATTATGGGATTTTGAATATGATTAGATAGCTTAACCTCAATTTTAGAACTTTTTACTTGGTTAAAATTTCAACGGGTCCACTATAAAGCCCATTTATACATGCACACCTTAAACCCCAACCAAACGGCTGAAAAATAAGATTAAATAAAATTTTAGGACCTAAAATATTTATTCATGGGCTTTTGAACATGATTATATAGCTTAACCTCATTTTCAGAAACGTTTCCTCGGTTAAAATTCCAACGAGTCTATTGTAAATCCCATTTAGACATGCACACCTTAAACCCAACAAAACGGCCCCAAAATAAGATTAAATCAAAATTTATGTGTTAAAATATTTGATTATGGGCTTTTGAATATGATTATAAAGCATAACCTCAATTTTAGAACTTTTTACTTGGTTAAAATTCCAACGGGTCCACTTTAAAGCACATTTAGACATGCACGTCTTAAACCCCAACAAAATGGCCACAAAATAAGATTAAATCAAATTTTAAGGATTTAAAATAATTATTTATGCACTTCTGAACATGATTATACAGTTTATCCTCAATTTTAGAAAATTTTACTCGGTTAAATTTCCAACGGGTCCACTATAAGCCCATTTAGACATGCACGCCTTAAACCCCAACAAAACGGCCAAAAAATAAGATTAAATAACATTTGATGGCTTAAAATATTTAGTCATGGGCTTTTGGATATGATTATATAGCTTAACCTCATTTTTAGAATTTTTACTAGGTTAAAACTCCAACGGGTCCACTATAAAGCCCACTTAGACATGCACACCTTACACCCAAAAAAACGGTCACAAAATAAGATTAAATCAAATTTTATGAGTTAAAATATTTTATTATGGGCTTTGGAATATGATTATATAGGTTAACCTTATTTTTTGAAAATTTTACTCAGTTAAAATTCCAACGGGTCCACTATAAACTTATTTAGACATGCACGCCTTAAACCCAACAAAACGACCAAAAAAAAGATTAAATCAATTTTAATGAGTTAAAATATTTGATTATGGGCTTTTGAATATGGTTATATAGCTTAAACTCAATATTAGAACTTTTTACTAGGTTAAAATTCCAACGGGTCCACTATAAAGCCCATTTAAACATGCACGCCTTAAACCCCAACAAAATGGTTGAAAAATAAGATTAAATCACATTTTATGCCTTAAAATATTTATTTATGGGCTTTTGATCATGATTATATAGCTTAACCTCATTTTCAAAAATTTATACTCGGTTAAAATTCAACCCGGTCCACTGTAAAGCCCAATTAGACATGCACACATTAAACCCAACAAAACGACCACCAAATAAGATTAAATCAAATTTTATGAGTTAAAATATTTGATTTTGGGATTTTGAATATGATTATATAGCTTAACCTCAATTTTTGAACTTTTTACTTGGTTAAAATTCCAACGGGTCAACTCTAAAGCCCATTTAGACATGCACTCCTTAAACCCCAACAAACGGCAGGAAAATAAGATTAAATCACATTTTATGACTTAAAATATTTAGTTATGGGCAGTTGAACATGATTATACATCTTAACCTCAATATTATAACTTTTTACTCGTTAAAATTCCAATGGGTCCACTATAAAACCCATTCAGACATGCACGGCTTAAACCCCAACAAAACGGCCAAAAAATAAGATTAAATCACATTTTATGACTTAAAATATTTTTTATGGTCTTTTGAACCTGATTATATAGCTTAACCTCTTTTTTAAAATTTTTACTCGGTTAAAATTCCAACATGTCAACTGTAAAGCCCATTTAGACACCCACGCCTTAAACCCCAACAAAATGACCGCAAAATAAGATTAAATCAAATTTTATGAATTAAAATATTTATTTATGGCCTTTTGAATATGATTATACAACTTAACCTTAATTTTAGAACTTTTCACTCAATTAAAATTCCAACGGGTCCACTATAAAGCCGATTTAGACATGCACGCCTTAAACCCCAACAAAACGGCCAAAAATAAGATTAAATCAAATTTTATGACTTAAAATATTTAGTTATGGGCTTTTGAATATGATTATATAGATTAACCTCATTTTTAGAAACTTTTACTAGGTTAAAATTCTAACAAGTCCACTATAAAAGCCCATTTAGACATGCACATCTTACACCCTACAAAACGGTCACAAATATAGATTAAATCAAATTCTATGAGTTAAAATATTTTATTATGGGCTTTGGAATATGATTATATAGCTTAACCTCATTTTCAAAATTTTTTACTAAGTTAAAATTCCAACGGGTGCACACCTAAAATTCAACAAAACGACCACAAAATAAGATTAAATCAAATTTCATGAGTTAAAATATTTGATTATGGGCTTTTGAATATGATAATATAGCTTAACCTCAATTTCAAATTTTTTCTCGGTTAAAATTCCAACGGTCCACTATATGCCCATTTAGACATGCACACCATAAACCCCAACAAAATGACCAAAAAATAAGATTAAATCATATTTTATGACTTAAAATATTTAATTATGGGCTTTTGAACATGATTATATAGCTTAACCTCATTTTCAGAATTTTTTACTTAGTTAAAATTTTACACCCAACAAAAAACGACCACAAAATAAGATTAAATAAAATTTTGTGAGTTAAAATATTTGATTATGGGCTTTTCAATATGATTATTATATAGCTTAACCTCATTTTTAGAAATTTTTAACTAGTTAAAATATATACCCATTTAGACATGAACGCCTTAAACCCAACAAAACGACCACAAAATAAGGTTAAATCAATTTTAATGATTTAAAATATTTGATTATGGGATTTTGAATATCATTATATAGCTTAACCTCAATTTTAAAACTTTTTACTCGGTTAAAATTCCAACAGGTCCACTATAAAGCCATTTATAGACATGCACAACTTAAACCCCAACAAACAACAGAAAAATAAGATTAAATCTCATTTTATGACTTAATATATTTAGTTATGGGCTTTTGAACATGATTATATAGCTTAACCTCAATTTTAAAACTTTTTACTCGGTTAAAATTTCAATCAGTCCACTATAAAGCCCATTTAGACATGCACGCCTTAAACCCCAACTAAAGAGCCGAAAAATAAGATTAAATCACATTTTATGACTTAAAATATTTAGTTATAGTCTTTTGAACTTGACTATATAGCTTAACCTCATTTTTAGAAATTTTTACTCGGTTAAAATTCCAACATGTCCACTGTAAAGCCCATTTAGACATGCACGCCTTAAACCCCAACAAAATGGCCACAAAATAAGATTAAATCAAATTTTATGAATTAAAATATTTATTTATGGCCTTTTGAACATAATTATACAACTTAACCTTAATTTTAGAACCTTTTTACTCTGTTAAAATTCCAACGGGTCCACTATAAAACCCATTTAGACATGCACGCCTTAAACCCCAACAAAATGGCCGAAAAATAAGAATAAATCAAATTTTAAAACTTAAAATATTTAGTTATGGGCTTTTGAACATGATTATATAGCTTAACCTCATTTTTAGAAACTTTTACTAGGTAAAAATTCCAACGAGTCCACTGAAAAACCATTTAGACATGCACGCCTTACACCCAACAAAACGACCACAAAATAAGATTAAATCAAATTCTATAAGTTAAAATATTTGATTATGGGCTTTGTAATATGATTATATAGCTTAACCTCATTTTCAAAAAAAATTTACTTAGTTAAAATTCCAATGGGTGCATGCCTAAAACCGAACAAAACGACCACAAAATAAGATTAAATCAAATTTCATGAGTTAAAATATTTGATTTTGGGCTTTTAAATATGATAATATAGCTTAACCTCAATTTCAAAATTTTTTACTCGGTTAAAATTTTAACAGGTCCACTATAAGCCCATTTAGACAAGCACACCTTAAATACCAACAAAACGACCATAAAATAAGATTAAATAACATTTTATGACTTAAAAATTTAGTTATGGGCTTTTGAACATGATTATATAGCTTAACCTCATTTTTAGAATTTTTTCTTGGTTAAAATTTTACACCCAACTCGGTTAAAATTCCAACTAGTGTGTTTTCGAAATTCTCTCATCTCTCTCAACCCTTCCTCCTCCTCCTCTCCCCCCTCTCTTTGACCTTCATCATTCAGCCGACCAGCAGCCTTGCATTTGTGCCGCCTTTCCCCTTCTCCTTTCTGGCATTAAGCTGTGATCCGGTCTCAAGTTGTTGGCTGCGGAAAGCTTTCTGAACAGCCTTGTTCTGCTGTTTTTTTAGGACTTTTAGGATTTGCCTCCACAATCTCCGGTTGCACCTTTGGATTAGGTATATCTCTACAACCCTTGAGAATTGACTCTTTCGAACACTCCCACATTTTTCCCAGTTCCACAAATAGGCAGATCTTATATGGTTTTATTCTTTTTTAAAACCTTACATGCTCCACTAATATGATTAATATCAGTATTCAAAAATCATTCCTCTTGGATATGCATTTGGCTCAATTGGACTTCATCTTATTCCAAATAATATCTTCCTGTGTAGAATATTCCTTATCCTTCTATAATTCACGCACTGGCAATGTTATTCAATCACCATCTTTAACTTGGCTGCAAGACTTAGGATGGACCATTTATCTCTTTTATGAGTGTATTAAGAATTCAATTGAGATTTTGGTGCTTATCAATATCAGCAATTTTCCTGCTCTCTGTAATAATGCCATGTTTCATAAGTACTCAGCAATGAGAATGGTACTCCCGACTCTCTCGACTATTAACGGTACTTTTCTTACTTCTTTTTATGCATTCCAAATTACTCTCCTTCCTCTCTTTTGGAAAGAGTTTGCCAGATGCCCTTTGGCATCTAAAACTACTGCCTTTGTAAGGTCTTTGTCCTGGTCTTTACGGCCTTGGTGGATCTCTTTGGAAAAAATATACCATTACAAATATACTATTTTTCGATCTATCTTGAATATTTTACACAATTTTCTAATACCAAAACTAAATCAGATAAATCAAAAATTGAATCAAATTGGATGCAATCCTTGGATTAACCATGGTACCAATTCTCGAACTTTTAACTTCAATTTACACCTTTCTATTACAAAAATTACTGACCTTATTATGTTATTAAATTCAAAGTTTACCAACACCAAAATCGCTTCTAATTCCATTGGAACATTTAAAATTTTTCTGACTATACTGCGTATTATTGAAATCAAAACATATCTCCCAATTACACTTCTTCAAATATGGAATTTTTTGACCACCCAAATTCCTCGGAGAATTATTTACGTCTCCTACCATATGAACTCATATTTTGGATACATTGTAACTATAATTAAATATTCCAATCTTTTACCTACTAATCGTATAATATATAAAGTTAAACTTATGTCTCCTTTTTTGAAAACAATATTTATCACATAATAATTTTCAATGATATCACCACTAGGATTCGACTCTCAATCCTTGAATTTCGTAAATTCACACGGTCAATTTATTCCTATCTTAATTATGACTCATTCTCACAAATTGCACCTAATTTCCAATTTGTAATTTTACCGAGGGGGACTATATGCAATATTAAATATAATGGAACAAGTAACCTTTATTCCTTCAATAGGTACCGTTTCCTTCTTTGCATGCTTTTCACTTTCCTCGTATACTTTCCTAGACATTCAAATATTATTACAACCATTAATTTTCTTGGACAGTATTTTTCGGCTATTAGACTTTCCAAACATACCACTAAACCAATTTCAAAACTACAAATTCAACACAGGAATCTCTAAATTTAATTTCCATTTCTTGCCAATCTTATTTCTTGTTATTTTATTCGTAGCTATCTATGGTAAATTCTATAAATTCACATTTATGCCAAAATCTACTACCCTTCTAATTGATCCTTTTGGAGCAAATCCCCAATTTATGCCATCCCACTTAATTACTACCACATTTAACCAAAGTGGATTCTTATTTTCAAGATATTCCCATATGGCATAGTACCAAATTCTTACCAAATTGTCCCGTATACGTTTGCCTTACAGGATTTTATATCCTTATTTTCTTGCCACCAGCCTTTACATTTTTACTTTCCGACCAAACATCTCTTTGCCAACCAAATCCTTCCATAATTTCTTGCAATCCTGGAAAAAAATATCCCTTTTATAATTTTAACTATGGTTTCCATAGGATCTTTACTACTCCATTTGCTCTTAATTTCAAATCCATCTTCCCTCTTTATGGATTATATTTTCAGAAAATAGATCAATCTAAATCTTTTCTCTTTATGACTTCCTTTTCTAGGCTGATATTCTTTAATCCTGCTTACCTTATTTCTATATCCACCAACAATGATTATATCTTATTTATCGCTATCTCTCCATATTTTATCTATACTTGTGCTTCTTCTTTCTTTTCAACTCATCTATTCACGCTAGCAATGGCATCCGAATCCTTCATACAACAATTAGGAGATCTTAACTTCACTTCTGAAGAGCAAGGAGTGATTTTCAATCCTTCCTTCAATTGGGACTCCCCCACTAAAGACGATGACTTATTTCTTATTAGACGTTCTCCCCTTGTTGAAGCTATCAAGGCTAAGAAGCTTCGTCCTTCATCCCCACCAAGAATAACAAAGCTGGGATGAGCAGCAGAAAAAACTCTCCGGCGGAGGTTGACGTTCAACCCCGCCGAGGAAAATGAAAATATTATGTTAGAACTGTCGGGGTCTTGGTAAAGCCCAGGCAGTTCAAGCCTTAGGACGAGTGGTTGCTAAATCTAATCCAAATTTATTATTTCTATGCGAAACTCGCCTTAACAAATTTCTTAGTGAACATCTGCGAATCTCTCTAAGTATGAATGGCTATATCACTGTCGATAACAGTCCTACTTGTTCTGGAATAATACTCATATGGAATAATAATATCAATGTTGATTTGCTCTCGTACTCGGAACATCATATAGATGCTGTTATTCATTCAAATACATATCACTTTCATTTTTCTGGAATTTATGGATATTCTGAAACCAATCAAAAAAACCAAAACTTGGGAACTAATTGACATTTTAAGCTCTTCCTCGCCTTTTCCCTGGCTAATTGGAGGAGATCTGAATGAAATTTTGTCAGATAACGAAAAACAAGGTGGTTGTCGTCGTGTACGCTCACAAATTGATAACTTTCAAGATTGCTTGTCCCGCAATAATTTATTTGATTGTAAACCTTCCAAAAGGTGGTTTACTTGGACCAAATCGGGGCCTAGAACCCCTACTATATATGAATGTCTTGATCGATTTATTGCCAATCCATCTTGGTTAAACACTCATAATGACTATCGGGCAACTTCTGAATATCATGCGAACTCTGACCACTGTTTTATACTTATGAAGATGGGCCAACCAATTTCTGAACCCATAATGGCTAGAGATGACCACTTTCGCTTTAAGAACTGTTGGGCTTATAACTATTGTTGCATTTCTTTAGTCCACCATGCTTGGTCCACCACAGTTGGTTCTGTGGTGGATAAATTAAAAGCCGTTGGCACTCGCCTCAAGGATTGGCAGGCGCAACAACGTAAGCATCTCACGTGATCGCATCGCGGAGCTGAACAAACACATTAATTTTTACCTTCAAAGACGATTCTCTACTGCTGAGGAGGAAACATTCCTGGCAGCTAAAGTAGAGCTCCGCCGCCTGCTTGATACGCAAGAAGCATATTGGGTTCAACGATCCCGAATAACTTGGCTCGCTCAGGGAGATAAGAACACATCCTTTTTGCAAACGAAAGGTGGAAGAAAAACAAAATTCGGGGCCTATTCGACACTTATAACATATGGAAAGAAAATACAAACGAAATTATGGAATTGTCACTGATTATTTTCAGAGATTATTCACCACATCTGAACCACCAATCTCGTCGAGGATCCTCGAAAACATTGCACATTCTATAGCACCTGAGATGAATGCTGCCCTCACAAGGCCATTCACTGAGTCTGAAATTCTTACTGCTTTTCAAGATATAAATCCGAAAAAGGCCCCCGGCGTTGACGTACTCCCAAGCAATTTTTACCGTCAGCACTGGGATACAGTAGGCCAGGACGTCATCAATCTATGTTTAGACCTTTTATCCGGTACTGCAGACATGTCTATAGTAAACCGAACTGTTTTGGTCCTTATCCCAAAGGTCAAAGACCCTACCACTATGCGACAGCTCTGACCAATAAGTCTCTGCACAATTCTCTATAAAATCGTTGCTAAAGTGCTAGTTAACCGAATGAAGTCTGTAATTCCCTTCTGCATCAGTGACACTCAGGATGCTTTTGTTAAGGGAAGAAACATCACTGACAATATCTTAATTTCCCATGAATTGGTTCACTCTATCAATTCATGTGGATCAAGTTATTTTCAAGGAGCTGCACTGAAATTAGACATGGAAAAAGCTTTTGACCGTGTGGAGTGGTCATTCCTCCAGTAGATCATGCTTAAGATGGGATTTGCAGATTCCTGGGTTGATATCCTCATGAGATGTATCTCATCTGTTTCCTTTACTGCTCATGTAAACGGTTCTCTCTCGCCAGTGTTCTATCCACAACGTGGTTTAAGACAGGGTGACCTCTTTGATAAGGATAACGAAGAGCTTCCAGTTAGATGCTACGATTTCATGATATCGGGACAACCACGATGGGATGAGACTAAATTACGTCTCTACTTTGATAGGGATGATGCCAAAACAATCCTCAATGTTCCAATTATCAATGATTCCAATGACACCATCCTATGGACGAACCATGACTGTGGCATCTACTCGGTTAGATCTGGATATTTATACTTACAACGACCACTTGCTCCTGTCAACAGGCCTTCACATATTTGGAAAATTATATCCAAACTACCAGTCCTTCCAAAGATCCGTTCTTTTGGATGGCGAATGAGCCATGATGCTCTCCCGATAGGACATAAGCTTTAGGCTGCAGGCATCGGCCCTGGCATCTGTCTAATTTGTCGTCAGGGGCTGGAAACAACGATCCATGCTTTACGTGAATGCTCAGGTGCATCTGAGGCACTGCGATTGGCATGCATGCCGAACTCTCTCATTTTCAGCCCTACATCCTCTACTTTATCTTGGCTTGAGGAAGGGGCTCCCTGCCTACCGCTCCAATCCTTTGCGCTACTTCTAACGGTGCTCTAGAACCTATGGAATAGAAGTAATGATTGGATCCATAATCATAGACTCCAACCTCCCTGGATTACAATTATCAATTCACGGGAATTCTTCGTGATTACGCAGTGGCTACATCAACCAGCTCAACCCCAAGGACGTCCACCGAACCGACCTTTGCTCGTCAACGATGGAAGCCACCTAGAGCAGGATTCTTAAAGATCAACACAGATGGGGCATTTGATCCTCTTACACAGGCTGCTGCTGTGGGTGTTATAGCACGAGAGGCTAGCGGTGCTGTCATAGGAGGCCTCGCTCAAACTTTGGTCAACTGCATGGACACATCCTCTGCTGAAGCACAAGCAGTCCTTGCCAGCATCCATTTGGGTCGTGATCGCGGCTGGTCCAGGCTTGTTATTGAGACTGACTCAGCTATAGTAGCTAACAAAATTAATCGGCATTGTACGGATATTTCTATCCTGAGCCCCTTAATTGAGCTCTCTCGCTTTTTGCTAGCCGATGCATATGATTTTTGTGTCTGTTTTGTTCCTAGGACGATGAACATTGTTGCCCACACTCTTGCTTCTAGGGCCTTACGGACTATGTCGTCCACCTTCTTCTCTTCTAACTATCCCGCCTATCTTCATAATTTTGTAACCTATGAGTTCTATTATCATCCAAATTAATACAATTGGGTACTCTTTTCCCCATAGGTTCTCACATGGGGCCTTTGGTCACATGTGAGGCTAGAGGGGTTTTTAATGAGGCCCACATTTCAAAAAAATTTACACCCAACAAAACGGCCACAAATAAGATGAAATAAATTTTTATGAGTCAAGATATTTGATTATGGGCTTTATAATATGATTATATAGTTTAACCTCAATTTTAGAACTTTTTACTCGGTTAAAATTCCAACGGGTCCACTATAAAGCCCATTTAGACATGCCGGCCTTCAACCCAACAAACAACATAAAAATAAGATTAAATCACATTTTATGACTTAAAATATTTAGTTATGAGTTTTTGAAAATGATTATACAGCTTAACCTCAATTTTATAACTTTTTACTCCGTTAAAATTCCAATGGGTCCACTATAAAGCCCATTTAGACATGTACGCCTTAAACCCCAACAAAATGGCAGAAAAATAAGATTAAATCACATTTTATAACTTAAAATATATAGTTATGGTCTTTTGAATCTGATTATATAGCTTAACCTCATTTTTAGAAATTTTTACTCGTTTAAGATTCCAACGGGTCCACTGTAAAGCCTATTTAGACATGCACGCCTTAAACCCCAACAAAATGGCGGCAAAATAAGATTAAATCAAATTTGATGAATTAAAATATTTATTTATAGCCTTTTGAACATGATTATATAGGTTAACCTTAAATTTAGAACTTTTTACTCGGTTATAATTCCAATGGGTCCACTATAAAGCTCATTTAGACATGCACGCCTTAAACCCCCACAAAACAGACGAAAAATAAGATTAAACCAAATTTTAGGACTTAAAATATTTATTTAAGGTCTTTTGAACATGATTATATAGCTTAACCTAATTATTAGAACCTTTTACTCGGTTAAAATTCCAACGAGTCCACAGTAAAGCCTATTTATATATGCATGCCTTACACCCAACAAAACGGCCACAAAATATGATTAAATCAAATTCTATGAGTTAAAATATTTGATTATGGGCTTTGGAATATGATTATATAGCTTAACCTCATTTTCAAAAAATTTTACTCAGTTAAAATTCAAACGGGTGCATGCCTAAAACCTAACGAAACGACCACAAAATAAGATTAAATCAAATTTCATGGGTTAAAATATTTGATTATGTGCTTTTGAATATGATAATATAGCTTAACCTCAATTTCAAAATTTTTTACTCGGTTTAAATTCCAACGAGTCCACTATAAGCTCATTTAGACATGAACGCCTTAAACTCCAACAAAACGGCCGAAAATAAGATTAAATCATATTTTATGACTTAAAATATTTAGTTATTGGCTTTTTAACATGATTATATATCTTAACCTCATTTTCAGAAATTTTTATTCGGTTAAAATTCCAACGGGTCCACTATAAGCGCATTTATACATGAACGCCTTAAACCCAATAAAATGGCCACAAAATAAGATTAAATAAAATTTCAAGAGTTTAAGTATTTGATTATGGGCTTTTTAATATGATTATATAGCTTAACCATAATTTATACCTTTTTACTTGGTTAAAATTCCAACGAGTCCACTTTAAAGCCCATTTGGACATGCAGACCTTACACCCAACAAAACAGCCGCAAAATAAGATCAAATAAATTTTATGAGTTAAATTATTTATTATGGGATTTGGAATATGGTTATATAGCTTAACCTCATTTTTAGAAATTTTTACTCGCTAAAATTCTAACGGGTCCACTATAAGCCCATTTATACATGCATGCCTTAAACCCAACAAAACATCCACAAAATAAGATTAAATCAAATTTCATGAGTTTAAATATTTTATTATGGGCTTTGAATATGATTATATAGCTTAACCTCAATTTTAGAACTTTTTACTCGGTTAAAATTCCAACGTGTCCACTATAAAGCCCTTTAGACATGCACACCTTAAACCCCAACAAAATGGATGAAAAATAAGATTAAATAACATTTTATGACTTAAAATATTTATTTATGGGCATTTAAAACATGATGATTATATAGCTTAACCACATTTTTAGAAATTTTTACTCGGTTAAAATTCCAACGGGTCCACTGTAAAAACCCATATAGCCATGTACACCTTACACCCAACAAAATGGACACAAAATAAGATTAAATCAAATTTTATGAGTTAAAATATTTGATTATGGGCTTTGGAATATGATTATATAGCTTAACCTCATTTTAAGAAATTTTTACTCGGTTAAAATTCCAACGGGTCCACTATAAGCCCATTTAGAAATGCACGACTTAAACCCAACAAAACGGCCACATATAAGATTAAATAAAATTTTCATGTGATTAAATATTTGATTATGGGCTTTTGAATATGATTATATAGCTTAACCTCAATTTTAGAACTTTTTACTCGGTTAAAATTCCAACGGGTCCATTGTAAAGCTCATTTAGACATGCAGACCTTACACCCAACCAAACGGCCACAAAATAAGATTAAGTCAAATTTTATGAGTTAAAATATTTAATTATGGGATTTGGAATATGATTATATAGCTTATCCTCATTATCAAAAATTTTTACTTGGTTAAAATTCCAACGGGACTATTTTAAGCCCATTTATACATGCACGCCTTAAACCCAACAAAACGGCCACAAAATAAGATTAAATCAAATTTTATGAGTTTAAATATTTGACTATGGTCTCTTGAATATGATTATATAGCTTAACCTCAATTTTAGAACTTTTTACTCGTTTAAAATTCCAACGGGTCCACTATAAAGCCCATTTAGACATACACACCTTAAACCCCAACAAAATGGCCAAAAAATAAGATTAAATCACATTTTATGACTTAAAATATTTATTTATGGGCCTTTGAACATGATTATATAGCTTAACCTCATTTTCAGAAATTCTTACTCTGTTAAAATTCCAACGGGTCCACTGTAAAGCCCATTTAGACATGCATACCTTACACCCAAGAAAACGGCCACAAAATATGATTAAATAAAATTTTATGAGATAAAATTTTTGATTATGGGCTTTGGAATATGATTATATATCCTAACCTCTTTTTCAGAAATTTTTACTCGGTTAAAATTCCAACAGGTCCACTATAAGCCCATTTATACATGCACGCCTTAAACCCAACAAAATGACAACAAAATAAGATTAAATCAAATTTCATGGTTTTAAATATTTGATTATGGGCTTTTTAATATGAATATATAGCTTAACCTCAATTTTAGAACTTTTTACTCGATTAAAATTCCAACGGGTCCACTATAAAGCCCATTTAGACATACACGCCCTAAACCAACAAAATGGATGAAAAATAAGATTAAATCACATTTTATGACATAAAATATTTAGTTATGGGCTTTTTGAACATGATTATATAGCTTAACCTCATTTTCAGAAATTTTTACTCTGTTAAATTTCCAATGGGTCCACTATAAAGCCCATATAGACATGCACACCTTACACCCAACAAAACGGACACAAAATAAGATTAAATCAAATTTTATGAGTTAAAATATTTGATAATGGGCTTTGGAATATGATTATGTAGCTTAACCTCATTTTCAGAAATTTTTACTATGTTAAAATTCCAACGGGTCCACTATAAGCCCATTTAGACATGTACACCTTAAAACCAACAAAACGGCCACAAAATAAGATTAAATCAAATTTCATAATTTTAAATATTTGATTATGGGCTTTTGAATATGATTATATAGCTTAACCTCAATTTTAGAACTTTTTACTAGGTTAAAATTCCAACGGGTCCACTTTAAAGCCCATTTAGACATGCAAACCTTACACCCAACAAAACGGCCACAAAATAAGATTAAATCACATTTTATGAATTAAAATACTTATTTATGGGCTTTTGAACATGATTATATATCTTAACCTCATTTTCAAAAAATTTTACTCGGTTAAAATTCCAACGGGTCCACTATCAGCCCATTTATTATACATGCACTCCTTAAACCCAACAAAACGGCCACAAAATAAGATTAAATCAAATTTTATGAGTTAAAATATTTGATATGGGCTTTGGAATATGATTAGATAGCTTAACCTCAATTTCAAACATTTTTACTCGTTTAAAATTCCAACGGGTCCATTATAAGCCCATTTATACATCCACACCTTAAACCAAACAAAACGGCCACAAAATAAGATTAAATAAAATTTCATGAGTTTAAATATTTGATTTTGGGCTTTTGAATATGATTATGTAGCTTTACCTCAATTTTAGGACTTTTTACTAGGTTAAAAATCCAACAGGTCCACTTTAAAGCCCATATAGACATGCAGACCTTACACCCAACAAAACGGACACAAAATAAGATTAAATCAAAATTTATATGTTAAAATATTTGATTATGGGCTTTGGAATATGATTATATATCTTAACCTCATTTTCAAAAAAATTTACTCGGTTAAAATTCCAACGGGTCCACTATGAAGCCTATTTAGACATGCACGCCTTAAACCCCAAAAAATGGCAAAAAAATAAGATTAAATCATATTTTGTGACTTAAAATATTTAGTTATCGGCTTTTGAACATGATTATACATCTTAAACTCAATTTTAGAACTTTTTACTCGGCTAAAATTCCAATGGGTCCACTATAAAGCCCATTTAGACATGCACACCTTAAACCCCAACAAAACGGCCGAAAAATAAGATTAAATCACTTTGTATGACTTAAAATATTTAGTTATGGGCTTTTGAACATGATTATATAGCTTAACCTCGTTTTCAAAAACTTTTACTCAGTTAAAATTTCAACGAGTCCACTGTAAAGCCCATTTAGACATGCATGCCTTACACCCAACAAAACGGCCAAAAAATAAGATTACATCAAATTTTATGAGTTAAAATAATTGATTATTGGCTTTGGATTATTATTATATATCTTAACGTCATTTTCAAAAAAAATTACCTAGTTAAAATTCCAACGGGTGCACGCCTTAAACCCAACAAAACGGCCACAAAATAAGATTAAATCAAATTCCTTGCGTTAAAATATTTGATTATGGGCTTTTGAATATGATTATACAGGTTAACCTCAATTTTAGAAATTTTTGCTTGGTTAAAATTCCAACGGGTCCACTATAAACTCATTTAGATATGCACACTTTAAACCCAACAAAACGGCCACAAAAATAAGATTAAATCAAATTTTATGAGTTAAAATATTTGATTATGGGCTTTGGAATATGATTATTGTAACCACTCATTTTTGTCTGGGTTATATAATATTACATATTAATGTTATTAATTAATTATAACTATTATATGTACTGTATTGTTACCTTTAATGTGTTTTTTTTTCAAAAAGAGTTTTCTATTAATTCATTATATCAACGCATATGTTATTATTACATGTGTGAATCTATAGTATATATCGTATGTATGCTTGCATGTGTTACCATTATTGTATGTATATATGTGTGCATGTTTTTCAATATTTATTGTATATGTATGTATAATGTGTGTATGTATATTATATATATATATGTTTGTATAAATACGTGTAATATGTGTATGTATATTGTATATATGTGTGATATGATTGTGTGTATAAATACTGTATGTATATATATATATGTATTCCGTATGTTTGCATGTAAAGGTTAATTTGTATGTATGTATTAATGTCATATATATGTTTGTATGTATGTGAGTAAATACATATGAATGTATTATTATTATTAGCATATAGTATAGGTATTAAAATTAAAACAAATTTGAAAGTATTAAAACTCATATATTATTAATGTCCAGTCTAAGTTACAAAACCCAAATATAATTAAATAGGCTCAATCTACCAACCCAATGACTAAAATCCTAGAACCTAGTTAACCTAATATGATATCATCTTTTTCTCCATGCAGCCGCCATCATCCTAACCGTTGGATCAATATTTGATCCAACAGCTCAGATCAAAGGGAGCTTATCCAGCTGGCGCATGTGATACACTCCACGGGCTGTTCATCTCCCACGCCGCGTGGCATACACACGTGAGACTATTCAGCTTCTAACTCGCCACATGTCATCATCAGAGTACAACCATGTCATCTTGTAGATCTAATCTTGGTCGCCCATCTCCCGAATGATCTCAGCCATTGGATCAAATCTGATCCAACAACCGAGATTAAATCTGGCCAGATGACTCTTTATCTCCACAACATGCCATTTTTACCGACAAAAATTTCGCGGTGCCGTACGACCTCCCCATCATCAGCTCACCAACCGAACGTGCAAAGAAACATAAAAAATGAAGGGAAATGTTGGATTTAAATCGGCCACAGTGATTGCATTTATATTTACTTATTCTTGTAAACAAATCTCTAACCAAATCAGACCAGAAGGATCGACATATATATATATATATATATATGTGTGTGTGTGTTCAACCATAAATGTACACTGAGAGATTCAGAATCAATAAAAAAAAGAAAGATTGCAGAAGGTGTCATCACATTTCTTTTTCGGTTTTTGCATGCATGTCAAGTAAAAAGGAAACAACATAAAAATAAGAAGATATAAGAGTGAAGGGTTTTACCCTCTTCGTTGAAGCTTTCCTTAGCCGGTTACAAGCCCTTTGCATGGGTGAATCGGAGTTGAAAACTAGCGGTTTAAAATAAAAAAGGAGTTTTTGTTTTTACAGAAAAAAGGTTCGGTTTTTCTTAGATCCAGGGAAAACGGGGACTTATTTTAAAAATCTAAAGTTTGAATCAAGTTTTGGAGTTTGAAGCGGTTGTTTTTGGGTGATTTTGGGTTTTGCCGACGCCGGTGAGCGGCGGCCGGCGATGTCGGACGGCGGCCAGTGCGGCTGCACTTAGCCGGTTTCTTAGTTTAAACCCAGATGTTCATCCATTTGGATGAACATTTTAGAGGAAAATGGTTGATATTTTTTAAGGGCTAAAAATGAAAAAAAGGATTCAATGAATCGGATGAAGCTTATTTAAAGATTTTATTTTTTAAAAATGGTCTAATGCATGTTTTAGTCCCTCCGCCCTAATTTATTCGCACAAAAGGGTTTCCGCAAATTTCATTTGCAGCGGTACCCTTCCGTGGGGTAAAATTCTCCCACCAGTCTTGTTGTTTTCCTAAGGTTTTTAATTTCATCCCCAAGTTGAATTTAAATTCAGATTTGAATGGATAAATACCTTGTTTGGTCCCCTTTGCATGCGCATGTTTATTTTCCATTACCTATATGTATTGTTTGTTTATTTGTTAAATCTTGTATTTTAATTACTTTAATTTTTGCCCTTATGATTTTTGATATTCCAGTATGTTTGTAGCTTTGTTTTATTAAATATAATAATATATAGTACAATATATATATATTACGTTCTTTAGCTGTATATATATATATATTTGCTTTGGTTTCCGATAATTTATAATACATACATAATATAGTTTCAATATATGTATATGCATACATTAATATAATATAGTTTTCATTCACGTAACATATACATTTGGCTACTACCGAAACCAATACTATAGGTTATGCAAATATATATATAATATATATTATTGTGTGCAATATATGTATATAGCATAGTTTTATATGATATATTATTATAATTTATATAAAATGTTTTCTTGTTACATCGTTTATATATGTTTATTATATGTCCAATGTATGTTATTTATGGTTGATTTTTATGTTTTCTTTATTTAGTCATGTGTGAATCTTTATTTTAACCATATTTTTATGTTGCAATATATTCAATACATGTTACTTAGATTATTTTTCTATTTATTTGATTATTTATGTGTATTTGTATATGAATGCATAAATATATATGCTTGCCTCTATATTATATTCTTGTATGTACATATATTAGTTTATATTATGTATATATGTATATATTATATAGTATCATATTTTTTTACATGTATATATTTATTCGTGTGATTTTACTTATCTTTGTCCGTGCTACTTATTTTGTTATTTTCCATGTATTTTAATTCATGTTTTTTAATTTACTGTGTTTATATTTGTCGCGTATAGTTTTAGGCCTTTTATCCCGGTATTCTAGTGGGAGGGTCATCCCGGTCTCCGGGTGTTATCTCCTTTGGTACCGTGGATTAAGGCAAAATTAACATTAGAACCATGCATTTTAGGAATTAATTATTAAATTAAATCGAATTTTCGTTTTTCTTAATAAATACGATACAAACCTATTAGGTACCAAATTTGGGCGATGTGGGGGTGCTAACCCTTCCCCATCCGTAACTAACTCCCGAACCCAATTAAAATCTCTGGTTTTGTTTTTACGGTGTTTGGCCTGCCAAAGTGGCTGGTGGCGACTCCATTTTTAAAATACGAGTTTTTAAAGAATTTCCCCTTTTAAAATAAATTTTCAAAAAAAGTGGGAACCCCCAAACACTATTTTCTTAATTTTTCGTAGCGGCACTTCGAAAAAATTAGTCTTAGTTAGGTTCGTATCGTGACTATTAAGAAAATTTAAATTCGATTTAATTTATAATTTCTAAACGTTATTTGATTTTGCATAATGTTTAATATAAATTGTCATCATATAGTAGTCATAGAACCCTTAAGTGGGAGTGATTACTTCACTTCGTGGGGTTTTCACCTCTGTATAGTGTTGTAATTCACTTATGGAATTTGATCCTTATATATCGTGGGGTCTACACCTCGTATGGTATAAGGGTCTTATTCCCGCGAATCGATGTCCGAGCGACAGTTCAAGTACCATTTTCTTTAGATCCGAACCGCATATAGTGGCCCGTAAGAGCCCACCCATACATTAGTATAATATAGTTTTCATTCACGTAACATATACATTTGGCTACTGCCGAAACTAATACTATAGGTTATGCATAACATATATATATATATATATATATATATATATATAATGCATGCATACTATTGTGTGCAATATATGTATATAACATAGTTTTATATGATATATTATTATAATTTATATAAAATGTTTTCTTGTTACATCGTTTATATATGTTTATTATATGTTCAATGTATGTTATTTATGGTTGATTTTTATATTTTATTTATTTATTTATGTGTGAATCTTTATTTTAACAATATTTTTATGTTGCATTATATTCAATACATGTTACTCAGATTATTTTTCTATTTATTTGATTATTTTTGTGTATATGTATATAAATGAATAAATATATATGCTTGCCTCTATATTATATTCGTGTATGTACATATATTAGTTTATACTATGTATATATGTATATATTATATAGTATCATATTTTTTTTACATGTATATATTTATTCGTGTGATTTTACTTATCTTTGTCCATGCTACTTATTTTGCTATTTTCCATGAATTTTAATTCATGTTTTTTTAATTTACTGTGTTTATATTTGTCGCGTATAGTTTTAGGCCTTTTATCCCGGTATTCTAGTGGGAGTGTCATCCCGATCTCCGTGTCATCTCCTTTGGTACCCCTGGATTAAGGAAAAATTTAATATTAGAACCTTGCATTTTAGGAATTAATTATTAAATTAAACCAAATTTTTGTTTTTCTTAATAAATACGATACGAACCTATTGGGTACAATTTTTGGCAGCGTGGGGATGCTAACCTTTCCCCATCCGTAACTAACTCCCGAACCCAATAAAAATCTCTGGTTTTGTTTTTACGGTGTCTGGCCTACCAAAGTGGCCGGTGGCGACTCCATTTTTAAAATACGAGTTTTTAAAGAATCCCCCCTTTATAAATAATATTTCAACAAAAGTGGGAACCCCCAAAACACAATTTTTATAATTTTTCATAGCAACATTCCGAAAAAAAGTCACTACAATTATATAGCTTAACCTCATTTTCAAAAATTTTAACTCGGTTAAAATTCCAACGGGTCCACTATAAGCCCATTTAGACAAGCACGCTTTAAATCCAAAAAAACGATCACAAAATAAGAATAAATCAAATTTCATGAGTTAAAATATTTTATTATGGGCTTTTGAATATGATTATATAGCTTAACCTCAATTTCAGAACTTTTTACTCTGTTAAAATTCCAAGGGGTCCACTATAAAGCCCATTTAGACATGCAAGCCTTAATTTTTTTGAAGGAAAATGTGGGCCTCATTAAAATCCCCACTAAACCCACACCAAGCTGGGGCCCGGTGGAGGTGCCTAAGAGGGGAAAAAGAGTACCCAAAGATATCATTACTAAGAAGAGGATGACATGTCTTCACGAATAATAGAAAAAATAATCTCGGGACAAACCGAGTCGAAATACAAAGAGAAAGAGGATCGAAGGGCCCAAGTAGCTAAGCTATGTGCAGCTAAGTTCGCAGAGCGCGATACATATGAGATCTTAAAGTGATGGTTGTGGTAGCGTAAGATGTCTCAGGCCGGAGCGAGAGAGCTGTAAAGGATAGATAAATCGGTCGTAGATCTGTTAGTTTTGTTCACCACTATAGCCGAGTCAGACTCAAAGATAATGTTGGACCACCCCTTATTGTGGGCCAATTGTAGTCTGGCAATCAGGGCTGAGGCCTCTGTAAAAGATGCATCCAGGTATTTGTCAATAGGACGGGCCAGACCGTCAATCACTATCCCTTTGCCACACCAAACAATAACACCAATAAAAGCCGAGTGGGTGGAAGGGTCAAAGTGCAATCAATATTCACCTTGATTTTCCTAGCAGAATGCGGCTGCCAGCCTTGCTTAGAGAGAGCTGATGAGGAAGATGCCGACTGTAGGTTGCAGGGATGCACAGTCGCAGCACGGTAGTCGCGGTGGAGACAGAGGCCATTAGAGACCAAGACCTAGATGGGTCGTAGAAGCTTCTCATGGACCCAATCATTCCTTCATCGCCAAAGGTTGCAATGCACAATGAGGAAAAGAGAAAAAGAGTCCAGAGAGCGAAGTAACAACTTCTTCAAGCTAGACAAGAGTAGTAGCCGTGCGACTGAAGACTAGGGCCCTGGGCAAGCCTGCCAAAAAAAGGGCTTCAGTTGAAGTGGGACAATCGTGGAGAGCATGGAGGATCATCTCCGAGTCATGCCAACACAAGGGGCAAGAACTAAGGGAGAGTCATGCAACATGGAGTCGGTTTCCCGTATGAAGGGCTTCGCGTCCAATTCGCCAACCGTAGGTGCAAACTTTTAGGATAACTGGCAACTTCAAAATAAGATTTCAGACACGGGAAAGCCTAGTAATTGAGGGGCTGGTTGATGTAAGAAGAGGTATCCAGACCAGATAGTATAAAGGCCCAAGTCATGACCCCCCAGAGAAAGGTGTCCGAACGAGTGGCAGAGATCAGAACATGTAGGATAGTATCCGTGTCATCTGCCGAGAAGACACCGTTAACAAGATGATCATTCCATCGAGGTTGTCCTAGGATCATGAAGTCACGACAGCTGATTGGTAGTTTATCTTTATCAAGGTAGTTGTCGAAAAAGTGAAATGGGTGAAGATCCTCCCCATCGGTCCTGATGTAGGCAGACCAGGCTGTCGGTACCAAGAGTGCAAAAGAAGCCATCACGCAACTGAGCCAAAGCTTTGTAAAGCCCCTTCTAAGCGAAAAAAGCATGTTTCGGAGGAGAGGGGACATGGAGAATGTTCCCAAAAGATAAGTATTTGGCCATGAAGACTCGTGAAAGCAGAGGTCCTAAATCCGAGATAAAACACCAAAGTTGCTTGCCAAGAAGAGCGACATTGAAGAGATGCATATCCCTGAATCCAATACCTCCAGCAGACTTAGGAGGGGTGCACACATTGGCCTAAGAGACGAGAGACCAACCTCGCTTGTTGTTTCGTTTGGACCACCAATAGCTCCGCATAGCATAAGTCATATCATTGATCAAATTTTCTAGAAGCAAGTAACAAGACATGACATATTGAGGCAAAGCTTGGGCCACAGACTTAAGAAAAACCTCTCGACCACTATAAGAGAGCAAGTACTTCGTCCAACTGTTGAACCGAGTGCCAACTCTATCACGTACAAACCCAAGAGCCTCAGACCTGTTGCTGCTAATAAGAAGAGGAATTCTGAGATAGATTCCTGAATCATCAACCTCCCAAACCTCGGGGAGATCATGAATGGCTTTCTTAAAATTCGAAGGAGTACGCGGGCTGAAGAAGATGGTAGACTTGTCAAAATTAACACATTGACCAGAAGATGAAGCATAGGATTGTAGAATATCCTTAAGGCATTGAGATTCACTGAGCTCGCTACAAATGAAAACTAAGCTATCATCCGCATATAGTAAATGCTTAACAGAAGGCCCATAGCGACTGGCCCGGAGCCCACAGAGATGGCCCTCTCTCTGCTCAGCCAGAAGAGAGGTGGAGAGACATAGGGTGTAAAGAAGAAAAAGGAAAGGGGAGAGATGGTCCCCTTGCCTCAAGCCTCGTTAAGGACGGAAGGGGGCCGAAAGCCTCTAGTCACCCTAGCCGAAAAGGTAACCAAAAAGACACAACGTAGAATAAGATAAACCCAAGACTATGCAAAGCCCAGCTTGAGCATAACAACTCAGAGGAAGGACCATTCCACCTGATCAAAAGCTTTCTCTATATCTAACTTGAGAACAGCACCCCGATTGACCACAGAACGGGAGCATTTAAAGAATGGACAATCTCATAGGCCACGAGAATATTGTTCGAGATCGAACGACCTTTAATAAAAGCAACTTGATTCTCACTGACGCAAAAAGGGAGGATGGGCTTTATATGATTGACGAGTACTTTCGCCCAGTTTTACAAATCACCATGCACAGGCTGATGGGCCTGAATTGCTTAATAGTTGTCAGTGTCAGAATCTTGGGAATAAGAGTAAGACTATATTGTTCACCGATGCTATGTTCGCATCACCACTGAGGAGATCTAAACATAGCTTTGTAAATTCAGCCCCGATCGTGTCTCAATGTTGACGGAAAAAACCACTTGGGAGATCATCAATTCCAGGGGCCTTTTAGGATTAATGTCCCGAAAGGCAGCATAACTTCAGCCACTGTGAAATCTTAACTAAGCTGATTGTTCATATCAGCTATGACCACAAGGATGATGTTATTCAGAAGGCATGGGTCGGCAAATGGCGAGGAGGAGGCAAAGAGGCCTTGGAATTAGTTATCAACAACTGTCATAACATCCTCAAGATCGTCCTGCCAAGACCCATCTGTAGAATAAATACCTATAAGGTGATTTTTCCAATGACGTTCTAAAGCTCGGGCATGAAAGTAGGAGGTATTACGATCCCCATGAGCGAGCCATGTTGCACTGGAGCATTGGGCCCAATAAGCCTCCTTATGGTCCAACAGGTGATAGAGTTCATATTTTGCAGCAAGAAAAACCTCCATATCAGTAGTGGAAAGATGGTGTTTAAGGCACAAATTTATCTGATTCTGAAGATCCATAATCCTCTTCTAGAATCTATCTAGGTGACTATTTTGCCAAGATTTTAGGGCTTTACCCACCACAACAAGCTTGTCAACAAATGATCCCTCAGTGTGATGCCAAGTAGCTTGCACCATTGTAATGCACCCTTCTTCTTGCGCCCAATAGTCCTCAAAACAAAATAAATCATCACGAGAGCGGGGACGTGGATGGGTCTTGGCCCAAGTCGTGTCCAAGATGAGGAAACTATGGTCCGAATGAGTAGTATATTCTAAGAATGTTCTAAACTCGGAGAACATAGATCGCCAACGGCTTTCTGCAACAAAATGATCTAGGCGTTCAAGGATAGGTGAAGCAAGAGGGCTAGACTTAGTCCAGGTGAACCATCCTTGATCCAGCTTACAATCATGAAGGTCATTGCGAGTAAGGCAATCTTGGAAGCTTTCCATGTGATGTTTGACATTTCGTCGGCCACCTTGTTTCTCTGAATCATGCAAAATTTCATTAAAATCTCCCCCAATAAGCCAAGGCAGTGAAGAAGAAGAACGCAAACGGTCAAGCAGGTCCCAGTTCTTATATTTGTCCCTTGGCTCAAAACAACCATGCAATCCCGTAAAATGGAATTGAATATTGTCACAAGTAATGACAACATCAATGTGAAGACTGGAGTAAGAAAGCAAATCAACTGAGATATTATTATTCCATAATAACATAAGACCAAAACAACCTGGCCCATTATCAACAACTAAACAACCTTCCATACCTAAAGTAGACTTAACTCTTTAACTATTGTGCGTAGCAGACGCGTTTCACAGAGGAAAATAACATCTAGACCTAAATGGGTGACATTCTGCCCAAGATTGCAAATTGCCTGTGGTTTACCCAGACCACGGTAGTTCCAACATACGAGCCTCATTTCTCTCGGCGGGGTTGCTTAGGAACCTCCGCCGGGGAGTTGGTAACGCTGCTCATCCCAACTTTAGGCAAAGAAGGAACTTTTGGGATCAAGAAAGGCCCATGCTTCAGGGTTGTAGTATAAGAGGAACCCTTCAGAGCCTAGCCTCTCTAAGATGAGGGGGAAGGCTGGGGCCGTTTAATCATTGATGTATTAGTCGAGGTGAAGCTCATTTTATGGAGAAGACGTGATGTGGTCTTATTTCTAGTGCGGCTCGGACTGGGGCAAACTACGGCCGAGAAGCCATCTAGGCATCAAAATTAGCATGAGCCGACAGATGGTGACGATGAGAGGAGACTCGTTCAAGGGCTGAAGCAGACTTTGAATCATCAATAGGGGTTTGGAACAGGATGGATCCTTCCTTAGAGGTAGAAAGCGGCCATGATGTTGGGCTGACATAGCGACCAGCACGCGGCCGTGGCCTTCTAGAGCTAGAACTAGGACGGATAGCTTTCCCTCGGTTGTTGCCAGTCATAACAGCATCAGCTGCCATACGGAGGGTTTCTTCGGCAGCATCTAGCACGACAGCCATCACAAAATTGTCATCAGCCAAAAGATCCTCAACTCAATCAACCAAAGGGCCATCGGTCGCACCCAGGACAAGGTCAAAACACTCGGGAGTAGCAGAGTCGGGTTCCCCGTCCGTAGGAGCCGAGTGAACCATAGTTTGCTCGGTCATCGATATATCAGTAGCTTGCCTGGTTATGCATGTGTCTGTACCGACTTGCTCAGTTACAGGATCGACATCTGCGTTGAGTCGCTTGGTCACGACATCTACCACTCGCTCAATCACAAGGCCCGTATCAGCAACGAGTTTCTCGGTCACAGCATTGGCAACTTGCTCGATCATACGACCTATATCAGCATCTAGTTGCTCGGTCACAACATCGGTAGCTCGCTCAGTCCCAAGGCCTGCATTGGCACCTAATTGCTTGGTCCCATCAGCAGCCTACTTGATAACAGAGTCCTTACCTCGGTTGTACTCGTCTAGACCAGCACAAGCCTGCTTGTCCATCCCGACTGTCTTAAGATCGGCCTTTAAACCTGACTCCAACATGGCATTTTTGACACGCTCAGGCACCTGGTCCTGACCTTCGTTGCCTTGTCCATTCGGCAAGGTCACATCCTGCTCCGGCCTGCATCGGCCACAACATCGAAATGAACCTTCTTCCTGCTCCGGCCTGCTCCGGCACAGGGGCAACGATTGAGGGATTAGGCTCGGCTTTTCCCATAAGATCCATTGACGAACTTCAAATCAAACTCTATTGGGAGGATGACGTGGCCTAGCTGGCCAATAAGCCATTCCAACTGACCGGGGAGCGACTCAACCCTAGCACCGAGTACGATGGGTCAGCACCGAAGGAACCGAGGAAACCGAGCAAGTGGGCGCCTTGTAAGTCCTAAAAACTGAGTCATGTGCCTTGAAGCACCGAGTAGCATGGACCGAGGGGGCCAGCCGAGAGGCGGGCGCTCGAGCATGCGCACCAATACATTTCGAGCATAACCGAACAGAGGCATTTCCCTTCGTACAGGCCTAGCAAACCGAGCACCAAACAGATCGTAGCGCCTAGGAATGGACAGTGACATACGAGAACTAAGAAAAAAACCTAAAGGCCCGTGCACCATGTATCTTCCACCAAACGAGTAAGCCAATATACACCGATCAGATAGGCACCGGCTAGAACTGAGTAAAGGCAATTCCTGTCGCAAAGGCCTAAAATTCAAATTGTCGTAGCCCCCAAGCAAAGCCAAGCAAACAAAACATTGTATGGTGGACAAAAGAGACAAGGCTCCAAATAAAACATATGATCTGAGAAGATCAGAGATATGAGTAAATAACGATCCAAAAGGATAGAAAATACACCAAGAATGGTGACCAACAATCACCCGACAACAATAGGGAGATTGGGGAAACGAGAGGGTACGCCATTGGCGCAACATCCATCCAAGAAGCATCCATAGCTGGAAGAAAACAAACCCATTAGTAAAGGATAAAAAATAACATAAAGAGGAACTACTTAAGCAAGAGAGAAACATGTCTAAGATAGGATAAAAAAGGCATGGTTCTGCCATATGTGAGCGAAACACCCCGCAGCGATCGAGCAGGCCCGAGGATGACCGGGATGCTGGCCCATGCTCACGGGAGAACACGTGAGCACACCCTGCTCAATCGGTTGGCGCCTTAGCCACGTATTATCAGAAAGCACCACACAGCAGTGATCGGCCAAGTTGCCATGCGTGATCGAAATAACCGGCCGCAATTGAGAGGATCTCTATGCCTGCGTACCCTGGTTCAGCAGAGAGCCCTTCACGGTTGGTGGAAAGTGGCTACCATGATGACTGCATCCAATCCAAAAAGCCATGTAGAGTCTAGGAATTTAACAAGAAACAAAAAACACAAGAGAAAACAAAGTTGGCAAGAAGGTAAAAACCCTAAAACATCCCTAAAGTAACCAAACAAAAAAACCCTCTACAAATAAGATAGGGATCACGCCAATGATCCAAACGCAACCAGTTTAAGAAATAAAGCACCGGGGCCGACGATAAGACAATCCACATGCTGGCGGTAATGAGTTTGGATGGGGTGAAGAGGAGGTTGCGAAGAGGGTGTTTGGGTAGGAAAATTTCAGAGAGAAAAAATATGACTTTAACATGCACGCCTTAAACCCCGACATGCAAGCCTTAAACCCCAACAAAACGGATAAAAAATAAGACTAAATCACAATTTATGACTTAAAATATTTAGTTATGGGCTTTTAAACATGATTAGATAGCTTAACCTCATTTTTAGAACTTTTTACTCAGTTAAAATTTCAACGGGTCCACTGTAAAGCCTATTTAGACATGCAAACCTTAAAACCCAACAAAACGGCCAAAAGATAAGATTAGATCACATTTTATGACTTAAAGTATTTTGTTATGGGCTTTTGAACATGATTATATAGCTTAAACTCATTTTCATAAAATTTTACTCGGTTAAAATTCCATCGGGTCCACTGTAAAGCCCATTTAAACATGCACGCCTTAAACCCAACAAAACGGCCACAAAATAAGATTAAATCAAATTTTATGAGTTAAAATATTTGATTATGGGCTTTGGAATATGATTATATAGCTTAAACTCATTTTCAAAACTTCTTACTCGAATAAAATTCCAACGGGTCCACTGTAAAGCCCATTTAGACATGCACCAATTAAACCCCCGACAAAATGGCTGAAAAATAAGATTAAATCACATTTTATGAATTAAAATATTTAGTTATGGGATTTTAAACATGATTATATAGCTTAATCTCATTTTCATAACTTTTTACTCAGTTAAAATTCCAACATGTATATGAGATACTTTGATAGAAATGAATATGCCTTGGATTGCTTTGCAATGTAAATTTGTATATACATGTTTAGTGGACTGTTTTGATAGAAATGAACATGCCTTGGACTGTTTTACAATGTAAATTTGTATATACATGTTTAGTGGACTGTTTTGATAAAAATGAACATGCCTTGGACTATTTTGCAATGTAAATTTTTATATACATGTTTAGTGGACTGCTTTGATAGAAATGCCTTGGATTGTTTTGCAATGTAAATTTGTATATACAAGTTTAGTGGACTATTTTGATATAAACAAAGTATGTTGGACTGTTTTGTGTAATTCAAAAGTATGTTGGACTGTTTTGTGTATTTTAAAAGTATGTTGGACTGTTTTGACATTTATATGATTATATACGAAGCATGTTGGACTGTTTTGTGTAAATTAAAAGTATGTTGGACTGTTTGGACATATATATATTTATATATGAAGCATGTTGGACTGTTTTGTGTAATTCAAAAGTATGTTGGACTGTTTTGTGTAATTTAAAAGTATGTTGGACTGTTTTGACATATATATGTTTATATACGAAGCATGTTGGACTGTTTTGTGTAATTCAAAAGTATGTTGGACTGTTCTGTGTAATTTAAAAGTATGTTGGACTATTTTTGACGTATATAGGTTTATATACAAAGGATATTGGACTGATTTGTATGGATATAAAAGCATGCTGGAGTGTTTTGGTATGTATGTATATGTATATATGTATAATTGGATTCTTTGGTATATATATGAATACATGTTGGACTGTTTTTACATATATATGTATATATGGGCATTTGGATTGTTTGTAAATGAAATAAAGTAACCCATGTTTATGACCTATATGTCTGGTGTCTTACATGTCAAGTATACCACATTAATGATCTATATGTTTGATATCGTTTATGCCATGTTCGAGCTTTGTGATTAAATTTGTTGTAATTGATCAAGCTTGATACTTACCTATCCCTGATAGATTCGAAGAAAAAATAGAGTTACATATAGAGTTTTTAATTCATACTTAGATTATTTGAACTACCTCACTAAGCCATTGCTTACTCTATTCTTTCCTTAAATTTCAGGGTAAACGCACTATTGATTACCCCTGAGCTTGAACGTGATCACAAGGATCTAAGTATGATTCGAATTAATATCCTTAGAACTCCTAGATGGTGGCACATAGTTGTTAAATTTGCATAATGCATTTAGATTCTGTTTTGGCTATAAATAAGTGTGTAAGTTTTATAATTATTCAAAGTTTTGTAATGGGCCTTTAATTATTCCATAGTTGCTTGCTATGTGAGTCATAATAGTTAGATTGATTATATGGTTGTTTAAATATCTATATGTGCTTTAGGTTGTTAGATTCCCTTGATGTCATGCGTGTATGTAGATATATATATATATAATTATCTATTGTCAAGCGTTAAACCCTAAAAAGGTAGCATAGTTCGTATAATTAGATTGATGATTAAAATAAATAATTGGTAAGTATAATTGTGAATATGTATATGATAATGCCATGCGAATGTGATTGCAATCGAATGAGACTAGAGTACGTGATTATATGCTTGTTATGATCTTGAGATGGTTGCCCGTATGTCTACATATATAGAAATCCTTGTTATGCCTAATTCAAGAATCACATAGTTTAATTAACCTTTAAAAGAAACATTTGTTATAGTCTTTTCTCTCTTAACCGTTCGAATGATAAACATGAACTGGATTAGACCTAAAACTTGAATAGCTGAAACTAGTTATCAAACTTTTAAAATTAGTCTTAACCTTTCTGGATCTTATTTAAGTGTGCTTCGTATATTGGGAGTTTATCAAATAAAGTACAAGCTGTGAGCTATCAAATGACTTGTTACGAATAATGTGTAAGCATACTTGCTTGAACATGAAATGTAGTGTGGACTTGATCTTTGAGAGTTACTAAAAAGTTTTAAATCTCCCTGTTTTCTTGTTGCATGCTTAGTTGATAATTGTTAAGATGTCTTATGTTTGTGTTTGGATTTTGTTCAGTAACACTTCTTAAACTGGTTTCCTCCTAGACTAGGTAAGGGGTGTTACATAACATCAATTTAGAACTTTTCACTAGGTTAAAATTGCAACGGGTCTAATGTAAAGCCCATTTAGATATGTACGCCTTAAACCCCAACAAAACGGCCAAAAAATAAGAGTAAACCTTATTTTATAGTTATGGGCCTTTGAATATGATTATATAGCATAACCCTATTTTCAAAAAAATTTACTCGGTTAAAATTCCAATGGGTCAAATGTAAAACCCATTTAGATATGCACGCTTTAAACCCAAACAAAATGGCCAAAAAATAAGATTAAATCACATTTAATGACTTAAAATATTTTGTTACGGTCTTTTGAACATGATTATATAGCTTAACCTCTTTTTAGAAATTATTACTCGGTTAAAATTCAACGGGTCCACTATAAAGCCCATTTATACATGCACATCTTAAACCCAACAAAACGGCCAAAAAATAAGATTAAATAAAATTTTATGAGTTAAAATATTTTATTATGGGCTTTTGAACATGATTATATAGCTTAACCTCATTTTCAAAAAAAGATTTAAATCAAATTAAAATTTAAAATATTTTATTATGGGCTTTTGAATATGAATATAGCCCATTTAGACATTTAGACATGCACGCCTTAAAAACCCAACAAAACGGCTGGAAAATAAGATTAAATCAAATTTCATGAGTTAAAATATTTTATTATGGGCTTTTGAATATGATTATATAGCTTAACCTCAAATTCAGAACCCATTTAGACACGCAAGTTCCTAAACCCCAACAAAAAAACCAACAAAATAAAAAAAAAGATTAAATCACAATTTATGACTTAAAATATTTAGTTATGGTCTTTTGAACATCATTATATAGCATAACCTCATTTTCAGAACTTTTTACTCGGTTAAAATTCCAACGGGTTCACTGTTAGACATGCACGCCTTAAAACCCAACAAAACAGCCGAAAAATAAGATTAAATCACTTTTTATGAGTTAAAATATTTGATTATGGGATTTTTTTTACCATGATTATATAGCTTAACCTCATTTTAAGACATTTTTACTCGGTTAAAATTCCAACGGGTCCACTATAAAGCCCATTTAGACATGCACGCCTTAAAACCCAGCAAAATGGCCAAAAATAAGATTAAATCACATTTCATGACTTAAAATATTTATTTATGGGCTTTTGAACATGATTACATAACTTAACCTCATTTTTAGAAACTTTTACTCGGATAAAATTTCAACGGTTCCACTATAAAGCCCTTTTATGGGTGATATAGCACTGTTGATACAGGCCATGACCGGTACGTTTCAGGAAGCAGTTGTGGGTGTTCGTGTGCTAGCACCACCGATTGAGGGGCAAGGTTTGCCGCTTGAGCATCTTCGTAGTTTGAGTGGAGTTGAGTTCTGAGGGTTGTCGCCTGAGGCCTCTAAGGGTTGGTTGGCCAGTACTGAGAGGATATTGGGCCAGATGGGGTGTACTGATGCTCGTAAGCTGGGCTGTGTTGTTTCCCTGCTATAGGGTGATGATTATTCATGGTAGATTACCACGATATACAGTATGGCGACCGAGGATGTGTCTTGGGAGTTTTTCTATGAGGTTTTTCGGAAGAAGTTTTTGGGAGTCCAGTACCAGGACGAGAAGAAACGTGAGTTTATGGCTTTGGTGCAGGGCAGTATGTCTATTGCAGAGTACAAGGTGCAATTCGTGAGGTTGAGTCAGTATGCACCTAAGTTGGTTCCTAACGAGCATACTCAATGTGATCGTTTCCGTTATGGGCTTGTGCAGGATGTTAAGACATACATGCTTGCTGCTGATTATACCGATTTTGATGTGTTGGTTTCACGAGCCAAGGATGTGGAGCAGCATTTGGGCTTGGCTTTTGGATCACGAGGTTTTAGCTTGGGTAAGACAGTTGTTGATTCGGGTTATAGCGGTGGTTAGGCCAAGAGACACCGTGACAGGAGGTTTTGCCCAAAGTTGAGGCATGGCATAGGTGATGTGGGACATAGAGTCTAGGGGCAGGGTGCCCAGGTTAGAGCCCCATTTAGCACTTGCTGGGTTTGCAGATCTCGAGATCATTTGAGGCGAGATTGCCCACGGTTGGCCAGGGAGGGTCAGACACATGCGCTTGTTATGGCTAATGCTTGTTGGAGTTGTGGGTCAGGCGACCACCAGAGGCGTAATTGTCCATTGTTGGCTTGAGGTGGGCAGGTGTTGCACCTGTTGTTGCACCGCAGCGGGGTCGTAGTTGTGGCCGCAGACCGTTTCAGCGTCAAGATGTGGGATAGAAGACTATGGCTCATACTGTTGCTATCCAGCCTAAGGGAGGTGGACCGGCTAGGGTGTATGCGCACCGTAAGGGTCGCAATAACACCGATGTGATCGCAGGTACTTTTACCCTTCAGTCTCTGTCGTTGTATTCGTTGGTTGATTCCGGTTCCACTCATTTATACATCTTGAGTGAGCATGCTGAGTTGCTTGATATATCTGTTGAAATTCTTAATGTGGATGTTAGAGTGACTAGTTCTCTTGGGGAGACAGTCGTGGTTAAGAGGTTGTATCGTAGGTGCCCACTGATGGTTCAGGGACATGTGTTTGCTGCGGACTTGATGGAGTTGCCATTTCGTGGTTTTGATGTGACTTTGGGTATAGATTGGTTGACCGAACATCGGGCTGTGATGGATTTTGAGACCAAACGAATATCCTTGAGGTTTTCGAATGATTATAAGGTGGTGGTTGTTGGTGAGAATGCCAAGTTTTTGTCTAATGTTGTTTCGGCATTGGAAGCGAGTCAGATGTTGGGTTTGGGATGCCAGGCTTATTTGGCCTATGTTATGAATCCTAGATCAAAGGAGTTGAGGGTGCAGGATGTTCACACCGTATGTGAGTTTCCGGGTGTTTTTCTGGAAGAGTTACCAAGGTTGCCACCTGACCGCGAGGTAGAGTTTGGCATCGAGGTCTTTACGGGTACGGTACCAGTATCCATTGCTCCGTACTGTATGGCTCTGAAGGAATTGAAGATGCAGTTGCAGGAGTTGTTGGATCGGGGCTTTATTAGACCCAGTATCTCACCGTGGGGAGCGTCGGTTCTGTTTGTTAAGAAGAAAGATGGTACGTTGCAGATGTGTATAGATTACCGGCAGCTAAATAAGTTGAAGTAAAGAACAAGTATCCCTTGCCGCGGATAGATTTACCTATTTGATCAGTTCAGAGGAGCTCCAGTGTTTTCCAAGATAGATTTGAGGTCAGGGTACTACCAGTTAAAGGTGAAGGAGGTGGATGTGCTTAAAATAGCTTTTCGTACAACGTACGAGCATTACGAGTTTCTTGTGATGCCATTTGGTTTGACCAATGCTCCAGCTACTTTTATGGACATGATGAACCGATGTTTCATGAGTTTTTGGACCAGTTTGTGGTTGTGTTTATTGATGATATCCTTCTTTACTCTCGTACCGAGGAGGATCATGATAGTCATCTGCGGATCGTGCTTCAAAAGTTGATGGAGAATCAATTGTATGCTAAGTTAAGCAAATGTGAGTTTTGGCTTAAGGAAGTTGTGTTTCTTGGGCATGTTGTGTCAGCCGAACGAATTCGGGTCGATCCGCATAAGGTTGAGGCTATAATGAGTTGTAATGAGCCCAAGTCTGTGATAGAGGTTAGGAGTTTTCTTGGTCTGGCAGGTTACTACCGAAGATTTGTGGAAAGGTTCTCCAATTTGAAGGCTCCGTTAACGGAGTTGCTATAGAAGAATGTTCGGTTTGAGTGGAAGGAGGATAGACAGTGAGCTTTCGAAAAGTTGAAGGAAGCCTTGATGTGAGCTCTGGTCTTGGTTCAACCAGAATCGGGGAAGGAGTTCGTTGTTTATAGTGATGCGTCGTATGTTGGGCTTGGCTGCATGTTGATGCAGGAGGGTAAGGTAGTGGCGTATGCATCTAGGGAGTTAAAGGTGCATGAACGTAACTACCCTACTAACAATCTTGATCTTGCAGCGGTAGTGTTTGCCTTGAAGATTTGGAGGCATTACCTTTTATGGTGAGAAATGTGTAGTTGCATGAACGTAACTACCCTACTAACAGATCATAAGAGTTTGAAATATTTGATGTCACAGAAGGAGCTGAATCTTAGGCAACGCAGATGGGTGGAGTTGCTTAAGGATTATGATCTGACCATTGAGTATCATCCAGGGAAAGCCAATGTTGTGTCGAAAGCTTTGAGTAGAAAAGCGGCTGTGGAGTTGAGAGCTATGTTTGCTCAGCTGAGCGTAATGTATGACGGGGGTTTGATGGCTAAGTTGCAAGTGAAGTCGTCCTTGTCGCAGATGATCAAGGAGAAGCAACCGTACGATGGGGGTTTGGTACCTCATGTGGAAGATATTAGGGATGGAAATCCTATGGATTTTCATTTCAACGATGATGGGGTGTTGTGTTTCAAAGGTCGGATAGTGGTGCCTGAAGATAAAGAGTTGAGGTGTACTATTTTAACTGAGGCACACACTAGTCCTTTTGCTATGCATCCCGGTAGTACTAAAATGTATCGAGGGTTGAAGGAAGAGTACTATTGGGTTGGACTGAAGAAAGATTTGGCTGATTTCGTTGCTCGGTGTATGGTTTGTCAGCGGGTAAAGGCTGAGCATCAGTTTCCTTCCAGGTTGTTGCGACCGTTGAGGATACCGGAATGGAAGTGGGAAAGGATCACCATGGATTTTGTGTTAGGGCTGCCTTTGACGCCGACCAAAAAGGATTCCATTTGGGTGATTGTGGATCGGTTTTCGAAGTGTGCACATTTTGTGCCAGTGCATACTACGTATACCTTGGACAGGTTGGCTAAGCTGTACATCTTTGAGATTGTGCATTTGCACGGGGTGCCCAAATCTATAGTTTCGGATAAGGATCCGTAGTTCACCGCAAGGTTTTGGGTGAGTTTGCATCATGCGTTGGGGACCCATTTTAGTACCTCATATCATCCTCAAACGGATGGCCCGTCAGAGCGCGTGATTCAGGTTCTCAAGGATATGCTGAGGTGTTGTGTTATTGAGTACTAGGGAACTTGGGAGAAGCAGTTGCCGTTGGTGGAGTTTGCTTACAATAATAGTTATCATGCTAGCATACAAATGGCACCTTATGAGGCGTTGTATGGCAGAAAATGTCGCACGCCTGTGTGTTGGACAGAAGCGGGGGAAAAGTTTGTTTCAATGCCCAATGTTTTGAAAGGCACAGCTAAAAATGTAAAGTTGATATGTGAGCACTTGAAAGCAACTACAGATCGCCATAAATAGAGATATAGAATACGCTGTGGGTGATAAAGTGTTTTTGAAAGTGTCGCCATGGAAAAAAAGTGTTGCGTTTTGGGCGGAAAGGGAAGCTTAGCCCGAGGTTCATTAGACCATACGAGGTTGTTGAGCGTCTGGGTCCTGTTGCGTATCGTTTGAGGTTACCTTCGAAGTTGGGAAAGATTCATGATGTGTTCCATGTTTCGGTGTTGCGGAGGTATAGGTCGGAAACATCACATGTCATGCCAAGAGATTGAGTTGAGACCGAATCTCTCTTATGATGAGGAACTAGTAGAGATTCTTGATACCAGCAGTAATTTGCTTCATGGCAAAACAGTTAAGCTGGTTAAGGTGTTGTGGAAGCACCGCGGTGTTGAGGAGGCCACGTAGGAGCACAAGTCGGATATGATGAATCAGTTTTCGCACCTGTTTCCTCCAGGTAAATTTTAGGGTCGAAATTTCTTAAGTGGGGAGAATTGTAACACCCCAGTTTTAGGGCTTAGCGGTTTAGTAGGTTATTAGACGGTTCGGTAGACCTGAATAGAGATTCAAGTCGGTTTCGGGATCATATATTTTTGGTGTTGGAAAAATTATGGAAATGCTTAAAAATCATTATTAATTATTTATTTAATAATGGTGGAATCAATTTTGAAAAATGAGTTTTTGAAGATGGACATTTTGGTTAGTAACCAAAATGAAAGTTTTGAAAACTGTGATTTTCTAGTGACTAAAATAAAAATGGTCAAATACTTAGAATCTTTAAGGATCTATTTTACCAATTGGTTTCTGATGACTTCTCCCTTAATTTAACTGATTTTAACATGTGTTTTAATTAGTAATTAAAGAGGATTTTGTTAAAAAGTTGGTTATATTTTCTAAAACAAAAATCACGTCATTTTCTCTCAACTTTTTCTCTCCATTCTCTCCTCAGCCAAACACTCGGGTTTTCATCAAATTTCCAGAGATAAGGTGGTTTCTAACTTCATTTTATTGTTTCAAATTGTTTTATAAAGATTGTTTACACAAAATCTTACAATAATCTTGTGTTTTCTTAGCTTTTCACAAATCAATTGAGGGAGAAACTTCACAATAGGGGTAAGGTCCGAGATCTCCTCTATTGTATGGTTCTTTACTGAAATTTCCAAGCATTTGATCCTTGCTTTTGTGTTTCTAATCTGATATTTGATGATTTCCTAATGTTTAATTGAGTTATTTGGGGAAAATGAGTTGATTCGCGAATTGGATCTATTTTTCAGTAAGTAATGATGCTTTGATTTATATTTTGTATGTTTAATAATGTTGATAAGAGATTTTTATCAATGGAATCCCGAAACTTAAGAATCTCTATTTGTTTAGGTTGTTAGTTTGAGGTTTTCTGGTGTTTCTATGGTTGTAAGGTTGTTGGAGGTGGTAGGTTGATTTGGATCTATTTTTAGATGTGTTTTGATGTTGAAAGTGATGCTAGGTTGATAGATGTTGGCTGGGCTATGAATCGAAGCGTTTTGGTTATGTTTTTAGTTGTTGCGGAGGGTTAATTGTGAGGGTTTTGTGGAAATCTGAGAAGGATTGTGGTTGCTATAATTAGAATGCATTATGATGAATTAATCATCTGTTGTTTTGTGGTAAAAAATAGGGGAGGTTGATCTGGAAGTGATTGGAGAAGCGTAGGAGGCTTTAGATACTTGTTTTCTTGTCGGCGAATTGAGGTTTCGCGTATCGGTGAGTGAAAATTTGGATTCTAGCTTTGGAATATTTTGAAGGTGGTTTTTGGGAGTTTAGGTAGAGCTTGAAACGCTTACCTAAGCTCAGAAGTAAGTAAAGTGGTTTTACTTTCTCGGTCGTGCTAGTAGAAAATGGTTTTATGCACTTGTTTTGATTTACATGATACCTATTGTTTAAGCATGTTTTTAAGTATTTGATATACTGTTTTTGAGCATGTACTGCTGAAGGATGCACATAGTAAGTGATCCTTGTAAGTATTGTTTATACTTGTGTTTTAAAGTATGGTTGTTGCTTTGGAAAAGGGCATGGTTTAATGCTTGTTAAAAATAGTGAGATAAATGTTATTTGGTTAATTATATTGGCAAGTGATGTGTTTTAAAATTGTTATCGGATATAGTTGGTCGGCCATAGGATTGAGTGCATTGTAAAATAAGTCGCCTTGGATGTTGAAGGGTTTATACGGCGTACCGAATACTCCATCTAAGTACCCTAGCGGTAGAGGGGTTAAACAGTACCGAATACTCCCGTTAGTGGGTTAAGCATCTAACCGATGGGAGGGATTGGTGTCCCTGTGGGTTGAAAGTGTACCCGGTTGATATTGTGTCGGTTGTTAATGTACCGCGATTGTGATTGTATCGCTATTCCGGTTGAGATGGCTTGAAGTGTTGGGTTAACACTTGTTGAATCCATGTATCCGATGAACTCTTTTGTTATTGAACTTGTTAATGATCACTTGAAAGCCTATATAATTGTTAATGTATCATTGAAATGTTTTATGTTGTATAATGTGATTTATACATGTTTCTCCTTAAGCTTTGCATTTGGTAGTAGTGCATGGGAAGGCTTAAGTGGAGGGTTAGCAATGTGACTTGCTGTTGATTAATGATACATGTAGCATTACTTAATGTGGTTTGGGAGATGTTTTGTGGAACTCCCTGCTTGAACATATTCTTTAGTTGCTCTTGGATTGTAAATGGCCTTTAAGGATTGATTTTGGTGCTGATTTGTCTTTTGGTATGTTGTTTAGATGCAATATTAGGAAGCATGCCTATAGATTCTCTCTTGATGCATGATGCCTTGTTGTGCTGTTGGATTGGTGTTGCTTGTTGGCTTGTGATATGTTTGGCATGTTGGTATTGTGTTTTAAGCATGTTGGTTTGATTAGTGTATGCTTTTGGAGTGATAAACCAACAAAATGTGACATTACAGGCCCAGGCGTATCGATACGCGAGGGACCGTATCGATACGGCTAGGCAATTTCGGGCTTGTGGGATCGGTACAAGTATTGTGCATTTCGATACGCCTAGGAAAATTTGGCCTGGCATACCGATACGGGTATGGATGTTTCGGTACGAGTTTTAGCCTCTGGAATGCACTTTTTCAACTCAAACCCGTGTATCGAAACACCTAAGTAGTTGTATCGGTACGGTTTAAAATATTTCAAAAGTTAGGTAATTCAGTTAGGCGTATTGATACAGTATGTAAATGTACCAAAACAGGGTGTTTCAAACCGTATCAGTACGAGCTTACCCGTATCGGTACGGATGACTGTTTATTCTGTTAATACCCTTTGAGCAGTTTTGCTTTCTTGCAATTTAGTCCTTGAATCTTGCTAATGCAATTGTATGCGATAAATGATTGGTTTGAGTTGGAATTTGAGACATGCATAAAACCTGACTAATTTAAGGTTGGTAACTTAAAAGTGGGTTTTTGACCTGTAACTTTGTCAAATTACAATTTGGTCCCTAATGGTAAGAGTGATCAATTGAATGTCAAATTGATGCCCGATTGAGTTGGGGTTACACTCGTTATCTGCATGAACATGTAGGATTAATAATTCGCATCTAGAAAAGATAAAAAGGAAAAAAAGGATCGGGTTTGGTTGTATCTCTCCGGTTTGCTTCGGCAAACCTAATGTAGTTTCCTTGATTCGGTCTGGCGGCTAGATCGGGTCAATGGGGGTTACACACCTTACACCCAACAAAACGACCATAAAATAAGATGAAATCAAATTTCATGAGTTAAAATATTTGATTATGGGCTTTTGAACATGATTATATAGCTTAACCTCTTTTTAAGAAATTTCTACTCGGTTAAAATTCCAACGGGTCCATTGTAAAGCCCTTTTAAATATGCACGCCTTAAACTCAATCAAAATGGCCAAAAAATAAGATTAAATCAAATTTTATGAGTTAAAATATTTGATTATGGCTTTGGAATATAATTGTAAAGCTTAACCTCATTTTCAGAAATTTTTACCCAGTTAAAATTCTAACGAGTCCACTATAAGCCCATTTAGACATACATGCATTAAACCCAACAAAATGCAAAAAAATTAGATTAAATCAATTTTCATGAGTTAAATTTTTATTATGGACTTTTGAATATGATTATATAGCTTAACCTCAACTTCATAACTTTTTACTAGGTTAAAATTCCAATGGGTCCACTGTAAAACCCATTTAGACATGCACGCCTTAAACCCGAACAAAATGGCCGAAAAATATGATTAAATTACATTTCATGACTTAAAATATTTAGTTATGGGTTTTGATCATTATTATATGGCTTAACCTAATTTTCAAAAAATTTTACTCGGTTAAAATTCCAACGCGTCCACTATAAATCTCATTTAGACATGCACACCTTAAACCCAACAAAACAACAAAAAAATAAGATTAAATCAAATTTTATGAGTTAGAATATTTGATTATGGGCTTTGGATTATGATTATATAGCTTAACCTCATTTTCAGAAATTTTTACTTGGTTAAAATTCCAACAGGTCCACTATAAGCCATTTAGACATGCACGCCTTAAACCCAACAAAATGGCCATAAAATAAGATTAAATCAAATTTTATGAGTTAAAATATTTGATTCTGGACTTTGATATATGATTATATAGCTTTACCTCATTATCAGATATTTTTACTGGGTTAAAATTCTAAAGGGTCCACTATAAGCCCATTTAGACATGCATGTAATAAACCCAACAAAAAGGCTACATAATAAGATTAAATCAAATTTCATGAGTTAAAACATTTGATTATGGGCTTTTGAATTTGATTATATAGCTTAACCTCAATTTCAAAACTTTTTACCCGGTTAAAATTACAATGGGCCCACTGTAAAGCCCTTTTAAACATGCACGCCTTAAACCCCATCAAAATGGCCGCAAAATAAGATTAAATCAAATTTTATGAGTTAAAACATTTGATTATGGGCTTTTGAATATGATTATATAGCTTAACCTTAATTTTAGAACTTTTTACTCGGTTAAAATTCCAACAGGTCCACTGTAAATCCCATTTAGACATGCACACCTTAAACTCCAACAAAACAGCCGAAAAATAAGATTAAAACACATTTCATGATGTAAAATATTTATTTATGGGCATTTGAACATGATTATATAGCTTAACCTTATTTTCAAAAAATTTTATTCGGTTAAAATTCCAACAGCTCCATTGTAAAGCCGATTTAGATATGCACGCCTTAGACCCGAACAAACGGACAAAAAATAAGATTAAATCACATTTCATGACTTAAAATATTTAGTTATGGCTTTTGAACATGATTATATAGCTTAACCTCATTTTCAAAAACTTTTTACTCGGTTAAACTTATGACGGGTCCACTATAAAGCCCATTTGGACATGCACACCTTAAACCCAACAAAATAGCCAAAAAATAAGATTAAATAAAATTTTATTAGTTAAAATATTTGATTATGGGCTTTGGAATATGATTATATAGATTAACCTCATTTTCAAAATTTTTTACTTGGTTAAAATTCCAACAGGTCCACTATAAGCCCATTTAGACATGCACGCCTTAAACCCAATAAAACAGCCACAAAGTAAGAATAAATCAAATTTCATGAGTTAAAATATTTGATTATGGGATTTTGAATATGATTATAAAGCTTAACCATAATTTCAAAACTTTTTACAATGTGAAAATTCCAACAGGTCCACTGTAAAGCCCTTTTAAACATGCACGCCTTAAACCCTATCAAAATGGCCACAAAATAAGATTAAATCAAATTTTATGAGTTAAAATATTTGATTATGGGCTTTTGAATATTATTATATAGCTTAACCTCAATTTTAGAACTTTTTACTCGGTCAAAATTCCAACGATTCACTGTAAATCCCATTTAGACATGCATGCGTTAAACCCCAACAAAATGGTCAAAAAATAAGATTAAATCACATTTCATGACGTAAAATATTTAGTTATGGGCCTTTGAGCATGATTATATATCTTAACCTCATTTTCAGAATTTTTTACTCAGTTAAAATTATGACTGGTCCACTTAAAGAAACTTAGCTTGATACGCTGGTTTAAACTCGGAAGTAAGTAAATGTGGTTTTTCTCTCTCAGTCGTGCTAGTGTGAAATGGTTTTTATGCACTTGTTTTGAATTATATGTTACCTACTGTTTAAGCATGTATGTGATATATTGTTTTTAAGCATGATATGCTTAAGGATGCACATGGTAAGTGATCATTGTAAGTATATGGTTTATACTTGTGGTTTAAAGCATGGTTGTTGCTTTGGAAAATTGGTTTGGTTAATGCTTGTTAAAAATAGTGAGGTAAATGGTTAATTATATTGGCAAGTGACGTGGTTTTAAAATTGTTATCGGATATAGTTGGCCGACCATAGGATTGATAGTGCACTATAATAAGTCGCCTTGGATGTTGAGGGGTTTAGATCTGTGTACCAAAAACTCCATCCAAGTACCCTAATGGTAGAGGGGTTTTACAGTACCGTATACTCCCGTTAGTTGATTAAGCATCTAACCGAAGTAAGGGGTTGGTGTCCCGTAGGTTGAAAGTGTACTCGGTTGTTTAGGTACCGCGATTGTTATTGTATCGCTATTTCTGGTTGAGATGGCTTGAAGTATTGGGAGAACACTTGTTGAATCCGTGTATCCGATGAACTCTTTTGTAAATGTAACTTGGTTAATTATCACTTGTGAGCCAATATAATTGTTGATGTATCATTCAAAGGTTTATGTTGTATAATGTGATTTATACATGTTTACTCTTCAAGCTTTGCATATGCTTGTTATGCATGGAAAGGCTTAAATTGAGGCTAGCAATGGGATTTGTTGTTGGTTAATGATACATGTTGCATATGGTTTAATATGTTGGTTTTAAAGATGTTAAGTGCATGTTTTAAAGGCATGATAATGTTTTAAAGGATGTTTGAAATGAGATTTCAATGTAATGTCGAGAAATGGTTTTAATTGCATTGTGGTGTGTTGTTTTTTAGCACTCCTCACTAAGCCTAGTGTGCTTACGCTCTCTTTGTCCATCAATGCAGAGAATTAAAAGCTTGGAAGGCAGCGGGAAGCAAGGGAATCACAACAAGACTTGATATCCAAAGTATGTTTTTGGTATAGACTATAAGTAATAAGGGCAATGGGGGTTCTGTTGTTTTTTAGAGGTGTTTGTTAAACTCCCTTTTTGAGCAAGTTTGTTTTAATGCTCTTGAGTTGTAAATCACCTTTATGGTTTGATATTGGTGATGGTTTGGAGTATCATGTTTTTACTTGATTGGTTTTCAAGGTTGCATGCCTATAGATTTGCATTTGATGCAAAATGCCATGAAATGATGTTGAATCTGTGATGTTATGTTGTGGTTAGATCCTTGATTATGTTGGTTGTGTGGTAGGAGCATTTTAGGGTGTTTTGGTATGGTTGAAAGCATGTTACACCAGCTAAAAATGACATTACAAGCACATGCCACTGGAATTTGCTTTTTGGGATTAAACCCGCGTACTGAAACACTTATAACCCGTATCAGTACGGATGCTAAGAAATATTTAATCTAACCGTTAATTTTAGTAACGCGTACCGGTACGGTACTTGGTGTACCGAAATGAGGGCTGTTGGTTCTGAACATCATATCGATACGGTTGGTCACGTATCGATACGGGTGGCTGTTAATTTAGTTAATGTCATGAATGAGCAGTTCTGTTTTCTTGCGTTTTTAGTCCCTAAATGTTGTGAGTTTAATTAAATGAGATTGGATGATCGTTTTGATTTTATTCTTGACATGAGGGTATGGAATTTGATTAATTAAAGGTTGGTAACATAAAATTGATTAAAGTCCTTGTAATTTTATGAATTTTCAAATTGGTCCCTAAAGTGCTTTTGTGATCAATCAGATGTTAATTCGATGCCTGATTTAGTTGAATTTTCGCCGGGGTTCAGTATGTACATTTAGGACAATAATTATGCATTTAGACAAGATAAAAGGAAAAAATGGGCGAGTACAAGTTTAATCTTCAAGGTTTACTTCGGTAAACCGAATGTAGATCGCTCGGTTTGGCCTTGCGACTAGGCCGGGTCAAGGGGGTTACATTAACCACATTTTCAAAAAATTTTACTCTCTGTTAAAATTTTAACGAGTCCACTATAAGCCCATTTAGACATACACGCCTTAAACCCAACAAAACGGCCACAAAATAAGATTAAATCAAATTTCATGAGTTTAAATATTTGATTATGGGCTTTTGAATATGATTATATAGCATAACCTCAATTTTAGAACTTTTTACTCGGTTAAAATTCCAACGGGTCCACTATAAAGCCCATTTAGACATGCATGCCTAAACCCCAACAAAACAAACGAAAAATAAGATTAAATCATATTTTATGACTTAAAATATTTAGTTATGGGCTTTTGAACATGATTATATAGCTTAACCTCATTTTTAGAACTTTTTACTCGGTTAAAATTCCAACGGGTTCACTGTAAAGCCCATTTAGACATGTACGCCTTAAAACCCAACAAAACGGCCGAAAAATAAGATTCAATCACATTTTATGACTTAAAATATTTAGTTATGGGCTTTTGAATATGATTATATAGCTTAACCTCATTTTCAAAACTTTTTACTCAGCTAAAATTCCAATGGGTTCACTGTAAAGCAAATTTAGACATGCACGCCTTAAAACCAATCAAAACGGACGAAAAAAATAAGATTAAATCATATTTTGTGACTTAAAATATTTAGTTATTGTCTCGTGAGCATGATTATGTAGCTTAACCCATTTTTAGACATTTTTACTCGGTTAAAATTACAACGTGTCTACAAAAAAGCCCATTTAGACATGCATGCATTAAAACCAAACAAAACGGTCGAAAAATAAGATTAAATCACATTTTATGACTTAAAATACTTAGTTATTGACTTTCGAGCATGATTATGTAGCTTAACCTCATTTTCAGACATTTTTACTCGGTTAAAATTCCAACGGGTCCACTATAAAGCCCATTTAAACATGCATGCCTAAACCCCAACAAAACAAACGAAAAATAAGATTAAATCATATTTTATGACTTAAAATATTTAGTTATGGGCTTTTGAACATGATTATATAGCTTAACCTCATTTTTAGAACTTTTTACTCGGTTAAAATTCCAACGGGTTCACTGTAAAGCCCATTTAGACATGTACGCCTTAAAACCCAACAAAACGGCCGAAAAATAAGATTCAATCACATTTTATGACTTAAAATATTTAGTTATGGGCTTTTGAACATGATTATATAGCTTAACCTCATTTTCAAAACTTTTTACTCAGCTAAAATTCCAACGGGTTCACTGTAAAGCCCATTTAGACATGTACGCCTTAAAACCCAACAAAACGGCCGAAAAATAAGATTCAATCACATTTTATGACTTAAAATATTTAGTTATGGGCTTTTGAATATGATTATATAGCTTAACCTCATTTTCAAAACTTTTTACTCAGCTAAAATTCCAATGGGTTCACTGTAAAGCAAATTTAGACATGCACGCCTTAAAACCAATCAAAACGGACAGAAAATAAGATTAAATCATATTTTGTGACTTAAAATATTTAGTTATTGTCTCGTGAGCATGATTATGTAGCTTAACCCATTTTTAGACATTTTTACTTAAAAATTAAAATTACAACGTGTCTACAAAAAGCCCATTTAGACATGCATGCATTAAAAACCAAACAAAACGGTCGAAAAATAAGATTAAATCACATTTTATGACTTAAAATATTTAGTTATTGACTTTTGAATATGATTATGTAGCTTAACCTCATTTTCAGAACTTTTTACTCTGGTTAAAATTCCAACGGGTCCACTATAAAGCCCATTTAGACATGCATGCCTAAACCCCAACAAAACAAACGAAAAATAAGATTAAATCATATTTTATGACTTAAAATATTTAGTTATGGGCTTTTGAACATGATTATATAGCTTAACCTCATTTTTAGAACTTTTTACTTGTTAAAATTCCAACGGGTTCACTTTATAAAAGCCCATTTAGACATGTACGCCTTAAAACCCAACAAAACGGCCGAAAAAAAAAGATTAAATCACATTTTATGACTTAAAATATTTAGTATGGGCTTTTGAACATGATTATATAGCTTAACCTCATTTTCAAAACTTTTTACTCAAAAAAATTCCAACGGGTTCCACTAAAAAGCCCATTTAGACATGTACGCCTTAAAACCCAACAAAAACGGCCAAAAAAATAAGATTAAATCACATTTTATGACTTAAAATATTTAGTTATGGGCTTTTGAATATGATTATATAGCTTAACCTCATTTTCAAAACTTTTTTACTCAACTAAAATTCCAATGGGTTCACAAAAAAAGCAAATTTAGACATGCACGCCTTAAAACCAAACAAAACGGACAAAAAATAAGATTAAATCATATTTTGTGACTTAAAATATTTAGTTATTGTCTTTTGAACATGCATGATTATGTAGCTTAACCCATTTTTAGACATTTTTACTACTGTTAAAATTACAACGTGTCTACAAAAAGCCCATTTAGACATGCATGCATTAAAACCAAACAAAACGGTCAAAAAATAAGATTAAATCACATTTTATGACTTAAAATATTTAGTTATTGACTTTTTAATATGATTATGTAGCTTAACCTCATTTTCAAAACATTTTTACTCGGTTAAAATTCCAACGGGTCCACTATAAAGCCCATTTAGACATGCATGCCTAAAACCAAAAAAAAAAAAAAATAAGATTAAATCATATTTTATGACTTAAAATATTTAGTTATGGGCTTTTGAACATGATTATATAGCTTAACCTCATTTTTAGAACTTTTTACTCGGTTAAAATTCCAACGGGTTCCACTAAAAGCCCATTTAGACATGTACGCCTTAAAACCCAACAAAACGGCGGCGAAAAATAAGATTAAATCACATTTTATGACTTAAAATATTTAGTTATGGGCTTTTGAACATGATTATATAGCTTAACCTCATTTTTTCAAACTTTTACTCAGGTTAAAATTCCAACGGGTTCCACTAAAAAGCCCATTTAGACATGTACGCCTTAAAACCCAACAAAACGGCCAAAAAATAAGATTAAATCACATTTTATGACTTAAAATATTTAGTTATGGGCTTTTGAATATGATTATATAGCTTAACCTCATTTTCAAAACTTTTTACTCAGCTAAAATTCCAATGGGTTCACTATAAAGCAAATTTAGACATGCACGCCTTAAAACCAATCAAAACGGACGGAAAATAAGATTAAATCATATTTTGTGACTTAAAATATTTAGTTATTGTCTCGTGAGCATGATTATGTAGCTTAACCCATTTTTAGACATTTTTACTCGGTTAAAATTACAACGTGTCTACAAAAAAGCCCATTTAGACATGCATGCATTAAAACCAAACAAAACGGTCGAAAAATAAGATTAAATCACATTTTATGACTTAAAATACTTAGTTATTGACTTTTTGAATATGATTATGTAGCTTAACCTCATTTTCAACATTTTTACTCGGTTAAAATTCCAACGGTCCACACTAAAAAAAGCCCATTTAGACATGCATGCCTTAAAACCCCAACAAAACAAAAAACAAACGGAAAAATAAGATTAAATCATATTTTATGACTTAAAATATTTAGTTATGGGCTTTTGAACATGATTATATAGCTTAACCTCATTTTTAGAACTTTTTTTACTCGGTTAAAATTCCAACGGTTCACTAAAAAGCCCATTTAGACATGTATGCCTTAAAACCCAACAAAACGGCCGAAAAATAAGATTAAATCACATTTTATGACTTAAAATATTTAGTTATGGGCTTTTGAACATGATTATATAGCTTAACCTCATTTTCAAAACTTTTTACTCAAAATTAAAATTCCAACGGGTTCACTAAAAAAAGCCCATTTAGACATGTACGCCTTAAAACCCAACAAAACGGCCAAAAAAAAGATTAAATCACATTTTATGACTTAAAATATTTAGTTATGGGCTTTTGAATATGATTATATAGCTTAACCTCATTTTCAAAACTTTTTACTCATTAAAAAATTCCAATGGGTTCCACTTTAAAAAGCAAATTTAGACATGCACGCTTAAAACCAATCAAAACGGACTGAAAAATAAGATTAAATCATATTTTGTGACTTAAAATATTTAGTTATTGTCTTTGAGCATGATTATGTAGCTTAACCCATTTTTAGACATTTTTACTCGGTTAAAATTACAACGTGTCTACAAAAAGCCCATTTAGACATGCATGCATTAAAACCAAACAAAACGGCCAAAAATAAGATTAAATCACATTTTATGACTTAAAATATTTAGTTATTGACTTTTGAATATGATTATGTAGCTTAACCTCATTTTCAGACATTTTTACTCGGTTAAAATTCCAACGGGTCCACTATAAAGCCCATTTAGACATGCATGCCTAAACCCCAACAAAACAAACGAAAAATAAGATTAAATCATATTTTATGACTTAAAATATTTAGTTATGGGCTTTTGAACATGATTATATAGCTTAACCTCATTTTTTTAGAACTTTTTACTCGGTTAAAATTCCAACGGGTTCACTGTAAAGCCCATTTAGACATGTACGCCTTAAAACCCAACAAAACGGCCGAAAAATAAGATTCAATCACATTTTATGACTTAAAATATTTAGTTATGGGCTTTTGAACATGATTATATAGCTTAACCTCATTTTCAAAACTTTTTACTCAAAAATAAAATTCCAACGGGTTCACTATAAAAGCCATTTAGACATGCACGCTTTTAAAACCAAACAAAACGGACGAAAAAATAAGATTAAATCATATTTTATGACTTAAAATATTTAGTTATTGTCTTTTGAATATGATTATATAGCTTAACCTCATTTTTAGAACATTTTTACTCAGTTAAAAAATTCAACGGGTTCATACAAAAAAGCCCATTTAGACATGCATGCATTAAAACCAAACAAAACGGATTTAAAAATAAGATTAAATCACATTTTATGACTTAAAATATTTAGTTATTGTCTTTTGAGCATGATTATGTAGCTTAACCTCATTTTTAGAACATTTTACTCGGTTAAAATTCCAACGGGTCCACTAAAAAAAGCCCATTTAGACATGCATGCATTAAAACCAACAAAAAACGGACGAAAAATAAGATTAAATCACATTTTATGACTTAAAATATTTAGTTATTGCTTTTGAACATGATTATATAGCTTAACCTCATTTTTAGAAAACTTTTACTCGGTTAAAATTCCAACGGGTCCACTATAAAGCCCATTTAGACATGCATGCCTTAAAAAAACCAACAAAACAAACGAAAAATAAGATTAAATCATATTTTATGACTTAAAATATTTAGTTATGGGCTTTTGAACATGATTATATAGCTTAACCTCATTTTTAGAACTTTTTACTCGGTTAAAATTCCAACAAATTCACTAAAAAGCCCATTTAGACATGCACGCATTAAAACCCAACAAAAACGCCAAAAATAAGATTAAATCACATTTTATGACTTAAAATATTTAGTTATTGTCTTTTGAATATGATTATATAGCTTAACCTCATTTTCAAAACTTTTTACTTGGTTAAAATTCCAACGGGTCCACTAAAAAGCCCATTTAGACATGCACGCATTAAAACCCAACAAAACGGCTGAAAAAATAAGATTAAATCACATTTCGTGACTTAAAGTATTTAGTTATGGGCTTTTGAATATGATTATATAGCTTAACCTCATTTTCAAAAATTTTACTCGGTTAAAATTTCAACGGGTCCACTATAAAAAAGTCCATTTATACATGCACGCCTTAAAACCAAACAAAAAATGGCCAAAAAATAAGATTAAATCAAATTTTCAAGACTTAAAATATTTGATTATGGTCTTTGGAATATGATTATATAGCTTAACCTCATTTTTAGAACTTTTACTTAGGTTAAAATTCCAACGGGTCCAAACAAAAAAAAAGCCCATTTAGACATGCATGCCTTAAACCCAAACAAAACCAACGGGCCACAAAATAAGATTAAATCAAATTTTATGAGTTAAAATATTTGATTATGGGCTTTTGAATATGATTATATAGCACTACCCTCATTTTCAAAAAAAAATTTTACTCGGTTAAAAATTCCAACGGGTCCACTATAAAGCCCATTTAGACATGCATTACCTAAAAACCCAACAAAAACGGCCACAAAAAAGATTAAATCAAATTTTATGACTTAAAATATTTAGTTATGGGCTTTTGAATATGATTATATAGCTTAACCTCATTTTTAGAACTTTTTACTCGGTTAAAATTCCAACGGGTTCACTAAAAGCCCATTTAGACATGTACGCCTTAAAACCCAACAAAACGGCGAAAAAAATAAGATTAAATCACATTTTATGACTTAAAATATTTAGTTATGGGCTTTTGAATATGATTATATAGCTTAACCTCATTTTCAAAACTTTTTACTCACTAAAAAAATTCCAATGGGTTCACTAAAAAAGCAAATTTAGACATGCACACGCCTTAAAACCAATCAAAAAAACGGCGAAAAATAAGATTAAATCATATTTTATGACTTAAAATATTTAGTTATTGTCTTTTGAATATGATTATATAGCTTAACCCATTTTCAAAATTTTTACTCGGTTAAAATTACAACGGGTCCACAAAAAGCCCATTTAGACATGCATGCATTAAAACCCAAACAAAACGGACGAAAAATAAGATTAAATCACATTTTATGACTTAAAATATTTAGTTATTGTCTTTTGAACATGATTATGTAGCTTAACCTCATTTTCAACATTTTTACTACTAGTTAAAATTTCCAACGGGTCCACTAAAAAGCCCATTTAGACATGCACGCATTAAAACCAAACAAAAAAAACAAAAAAATAAGATTAAATCACATTTTATGACTTAAAATATTTAGTTATTGTCTTTTGAATATGATTATGTAGCTTAACCTCATTTTCAGACATTTTTACTTGGTTAAAATTTCCAACGGGTCCACTAAAAGCCCATTTAGACATGCACGCATTAAAACCCAACAAAACGGCCACTAAAATAAGATTAAATCACATTTTATGACTTAAAATATTTATTTATGGGCTTTTGAACATGATTATATAGCTTAACCTCATTTTCAAAAATTTTTACTCGGTTAAAAAATTTCAACGTCCACTATAAAAGTCCATTTATACATGCACGCCTTAAACCCAAACAAAATGGCCACAAAAATAAGATTAAATCAAATTTTCATGAGTTAAAATATTTGATTATGGGCTTTTGAATATGATTATATAGCTTAACCTCATTTTTAGAACTTTTTACTAGGTTAAAATTCCAACGGGTCCACTATAAAGCCCATTTTAGACATGCACGCCTTAAAAACCCAACAAAAAAAACCACAAAAAAATAAGATTAAATCAAATTTTATGACTTAAAATATTTGATTATGGGCTTTTGAATATGATTATATAGCACTTAACCTCATTTTCAAAAAAAATTTACTCGGTTAAAAATTCCAACGGTCCACTATAAAGCCCATTTAGACATGCACACCTTAAAAACCCAACAAAACGGCCAAAAATAAGATTAAATCAAATTTTATGACTTAAAATATTTAGTTATGGGCTTTTGAATATGATTATATAGCTTAACCTCATTTTTAGAACTTTTTACTCGGTTAAAATTCCAACGGGTCCACTAAAAAGCCCATTTAGACATGCATTTAAAACCATTAAACCCAACAAAACAAACGAAAAATAAGATTAAATCATATTTTATGACTTAAAATATTTAGTTATTGGCTTTTGAACATGATTATATAGCTTAACCTCATTTTTAAAACTTTTACTCGGTAAAAATTCAACACAAAAAAAGCCCATTTAGACATGCATTTAGACATAAAACCCAACAAAAACGGAAAAAATAAGATTAAATCACATTTTATGACTTAAAATATTTAGTTATTGTCTTTTGAACATGATTATATAGCTTAACCTCATTTTCAAAATTTTTACTCGGTTAAAATTCCAACGGGTCCACTAAAAAGCCCATTTAGACATGCACGCATTAAAACCCAACAAAACGGCTGCAAAAAAAATAAGATTAAATCATATTTTATGACTTAAAATATTTAGTTATGGGCTTTTGAACATGATTATATAGCTTAACCTCATTTTCAAAAATTTTTACTCGGTTAAAATTTCAACGGGTCCACTATAAAAAGCCCATTTAGACATGCACGCCTTAAACCCAAACAAAACAGCCACAAAAAAGATTAAATCAAATTTTATGACTTAAAATATTTGATTATGGTCTTTGGAATATGATTATATAGCTTAACCTCATTTTCAAAACTTTTTACACTAAAATAAAATTCCAATATTTGAGGGTCCACTAAAAAGCCCATTTAGACATGCATGCCCATTTAAACATGCCCAACAAAAAACCACCACAAAAATAAGATTAAATCAAATTTTATGAGTTAAAATATTTGATTATGGGCTTTGAATATGATTATATAGCACTAACCTCATTTTCAAAAAAAAAAATTTACTCGGTTAAAATTCCAACGGTCCACTATAAAAGCCCATTTAGACATGCACACCTTAAAACCCAACAAAAAAACCACAAAATAAGATTAAATCAAATTTTATGACTTAAAATATTTGATTATGGGCTTTTGAATATGATTATATAGCTTAACCTCATTTTAGAACTTTTTACTACTTGTTAAAAATTCCAACGGGTTCACTAAAAAAGCCCATTTAGACATGCACGCTTAAAAACCCAACAAAACGGCCGAAAAATAAGATTAAATCACATTTTATGACTTAAAATATTTAGTTATGGGCTTTTGAATATGATTATATAGCTTAACCTCATTTTCAAAACTTTTTACTTTAGACATGTTAAAATTCCAATGGGTTCACTTTTATAAAAAGCAAATTTAGACATGCACGCCTTAAAACCAATCAAAACGGACGAAAAAATAAGATTAAATCATATTTTATGACTTAAAATATTTAGTTATTGTCTTTTGAGCATGATTATGTAGCTTAACCCATTTTCAAACATTTTTACTCGGTTAAAATTACAACGTGTCTACAAAAAAAAGCCCATTTAGACATGCATGCATTAAAACCAAACAAAATGGCCAAAAATAAGATTAAATCACATTTTATGACTTAAAATATTTAGTTATTGTCTTTTGAGCATGATTATGTAGCTTAACCTCATTTTCATTTTTTTACTTTTACTGGTTAAAATTCCAACGGGTCCACTAAAAAGCCCATTTAGACATGCACGCATTAAAACCCAACAAAACGGCTTGAAAAATAAGATTAAATCACATTTTATGACTTAAAATATTTATTATATGGCTTTTGAACATGATTATATAGCTTAACCTCATTTTTAAACTTTTTTACTAGGTTAAAATTCCAACGGGTCCACTAAAAAAGCCCATTTAGACATGCACGCATTAAACCCAAACAAAACACACAAAAATAAGATTAAATCAAATTTTATGACTTAAAATATTTTTATTATGGGCTTTTGAATATGATTATTATAGCTTAACCTCATTTTCAAAAAAACCTCATTTTTATTAAAAATTTTTTACTAAAAAAAAAATTCCAAAAGGTCCACTATAAAAAGCCCATTTAGACATGCACACACTTAAACCCAAACAAAAAAAACAAAAAATAAGATTAAATCAAATTTTATGACTTAAAATATTTGATTATGGGCTTTTGAATATGATTATATAGCTTAACCTCATTTTTAGAACTTTTTACTCGGTTAAAATTCCAACGGGTTCACTGTAAAGCCCATTTAGACATGTACGCCTTAAAACCCAACAAAACGGCCAAAAAAAAGATTCAATCACATTTTATGACTTAAAATATTTAGTTATGGGCTTTTGAATATGATTATATAGCTTAACCTCATTTTCAAAACTTTTTACTCAAAATAAAAATTCCAATGGGTTCACTAAAAAGCAAATTTAGACATGCACGCTTAAAACCAATCAAAACAAAAAAAAAAAAAAGATTAAATCATATTTTATGACTTAAAATATTTAGTTATTGTCTTTGAGAATGATTATGTAGCTTAACCCATTTTCAGACATTTTACTCGGTTAAAATTACAACGTGTCTACAAAAAAGCCCATTTAGACATGCATGCATTAAAACCCAACAAAACGGCCGAAAAATAAGATTAAATCACATTTTATGACTTAAAATACTTAGTTATTGACTTTTGAGCATGATTATGTAGCTTAACCTCATTTTCAAACATTTTTACTCGGTTAAAATTCCAACGGTCCACTAAAAAGCCCATTTAGACATGCACGCATTAAAAAACCAAACAAAACGGCTGAAAAATAAGATTAAATCACATTTTATGACTTAAAATATTTATTTATGGGCTTTTGAACATGATTATGTAGCTTAACCTCATTTTCAAAAATTTTTACTTGGTTAAAATTTCAACGGGTCCACTATAAAAGTCCATTTATACATGCACGCATTAAACCCAACAAAATGGCCAAAAAAATAAGATTAAATCAAATTTTATGACTTAAAATATTTATTTATGGTCTTTGGAATATGATTATATAGCTTAACCTCATTTTTCAGAACTTTTTACTAGGTTAAAATTCCAACGGGTCCACTAAAAAAGCCCATTTAGACATGCACGCATTAAAACCCAACAAAACGGCCAAAAATAAGATTAAATCAAATTTTATGAGTTAAAATATTTGATTATGGGCTTTGTAATATGATTATAGCACTACCAATTTTCAAAAAATTTACTAGGTTTTTCAAAAAAAAAAGCCCATTTAGACATTTAGCACGCACAAAAACCAACAAAAAACGGCCACAAAATAAGATTAAATCAAATTTTATTTAAAATATTTTATGGGCTTTGAATATGATTATATAGCTTAACCTCATTTTAGAAAAAAATTTACTCTAAGTTAAAAAATTTCAACGGGTCCACTAAAAAAGCCATTTAGACATGCATTCAAAAACCCAACAAAACGGCGAAAAAATAAGATTAAATCAAATTTTATGACTTAAAATATTTAGTTATGGGCTTTTGAATATGATTATATAGCTTAACCTCATTTTTAAAAAATTTTTACTCGGTTAAAATTCCAACGGGTTCACTAAAAAGCCCATTTAGACATGCACTCATTAAAACCCAACAAAACGGCTGAAAAAAATAAGATTAAATCATATTTTATGACTTAAAATATTTAGTTATGGGCTTTTGAATATGATTATAACCTCATTTTTACCTTTTTTTCAAAACTTTTTTTACTCACCTAAAATTCCAAAACGGATGAAAAATAAGATTCAATCACATTTTAAAGCAAATTTAGACATGCACGCATTGATTAAATAGCTTAACCCATTTTCAAAACGGATTAAAAAATAAAAAAGATTAAATCATATTTTATGACTTAAAAATATTTAAATTATTGACTTAAAATATTTAGTTATTGTCTTTGAGCATGATTATGTAGCTTAACCTCATTTTCAACATTTTTACTCGGTTAAAATTCCAACGTGTCCACTAAAGCCCATTTAGACATGCATGCATTAAAACCCAACAAAACGGCCAAAAAATAAGATTAAATCACATTTTATGACTTAAAATACTTAGTTATTGTCTTTTGAGCATGATTATGTAGCTTAACCTCATTTTCATACATTTTTACTCGGTTAAAATTCCAACGGGTCCACTAAAAAGCCCATTTAGACATGCACGCATTAAAAAACCAACAAAACGGCTGAAAAATAAGATTAAATCACATTTTATGACTTAAAATATTTATTTATGGGCTTTTGAACATGATTATGTAGCTTAACCTCATTTTCAAAAAAATTTTTACTTGGTTAAAATTTCAACGGGTCCACTATAAAAGTCCATTTATACATGCACGCCTTTCACCCAACAAAATGGCCAAAAAATAAGATTAAATCAAATTTTCAAGACTTAAAATATTTGATTATGGTCTTTGGAATATGATTATATAGCTTAACCTCATTTTCAAACTTTTTACTAGGTTAAAATTCCAACGGGTCCACTATAAAAGCCCATTTAGACATGCACGCCTTAAAACCCAACAAAACCGCCACAAAAAATAAGATTAAATCAAATTTTATGAGTTAAAATATTTGATTATGGGCTTTGTAATATTATTATATAGCACTACCTCATTTTCAAAAAAAAATTTTTACTTTACTTAAAATTCCAACAGTCCACTATAAAGCCCATTTAGACATACACACCTTAAACCCAACAAAAAAACCACAAAAAATAAGATTAAATCAAATTTTATGAGTTAAAATATTTGATTATGGGCTTTTGAATATGATTATATAGCACTACCTCAATTTTAGAAAAATTTTACTTTAAAAAGTTAAAATTCCAACGGGTCCACTATAAAAAGCCCATTTAGACATGCATGCCTAAACCCCAACAAAACAAACGAAAAATAAGATTAAATCATATTTTATGACTTAAAATATTTAGTTATGGGCTTTTGAACATGATTATATAGCTTAACCTCATTTTTAGAACTTTTTACTCGGTTAAAATTCCAACGGGTTCACTGTAAAGCCCATTTAGACATGTACGCCTTAAAACCCAACAAAACGGGCCAAAAAAAATAAGATTCAATCACATTTTATGACTTAAAATATTTAGTTATGGGCTTTTGAATATGATTATATAGCTTAACCTCATTTTCAAAACTTTTTACTCAGCTAAAATTCCAATGGGTTCACTGTAAAGCAAATTTAGACATGCACGCCTTAAAACCAATCAAAACGGACGAAAAATAAGATTAAATCATATTTTGTGACTTAAAATATTTAGTTATTGTCTCGTGAGCATGATTATGTAGCTTAACCCATTTTCAGACATTTTTACTCGGTTAAAATTACAACGTGTCTACAAAAAAGCCCATTTAGACATGCATGCATTAAAACCCAACAAAACGGCCGAAAAATAAGATTAAATCACATTTTATGACTTAAAATACTTAGTTATTGACTTCCGAGCATGATTATGTAGCTTAACCTCATTTTCAGACATTTGTACTCGGTTAAAATTCCAACGGGTCCACTAAAAAGCCCATTTAGACATGCACGCATTAAAACCCAACAAAACGGCTGAAAAATAAGATTAAATCACATTTTATGACTTAAAATACTTAGTTATTGTCTTTCGAGCATGATTATGTAGCTTAACCTCATTTTCAGACATTTTTACTCGGTTAAAATTCCAACGGGTCCACTAAAAAGCCCATTTAGACATGCACGCATTAAAACCCAACAAAACGGCTGAAAAATAAGATTAAATCACATTTTATGACTTAAAATATTTATTTATGGGCTTTTGAACATGATTACATAGCTTAACCTCATTTTCAAAAATTTTTACTCGGTTAAAATTTCAACGGGTCCACTATAAAAGTCCATTTATACATGCACGCCTTACACCCAACAAAATGGCCACAAAATAAGATTAAATCAAATTTTCAAGTTAAAATATATGATTATGGTCTTTGGAATATGATTATATAGCTTAACCTCATTTTCAGAACTTTTTACTAGGTTAAAATTCCAACGGGTCCACTGTAAAGCCCATTTAGACATGCACGCCTTAAACCCAACAAAACCGCCACAAAATAAGATTAAATCAAATTTTATGAGTTAAAATATTTGATTATGGGCTTTGTAATATTATTATATAGCACTACCTCATTTTCAAAAAAAAATTTACTCGATTAAAAATAGAACAGGTCCACTATAAGTCATTTTACTCAGCTAAAATTCCAATGGGTTCCCTCTGTTAAAATTTTAAGGAGTCCACTATAAGCCCATTTAGACATACACGCCTTAAACCCAACAAAACGGCCACAAAATAAGATTAAATCAAATTTCATGAGTTTAAATATTTGATTATGGGCTTTTGAATATGATTATATAGCATAACCTCAATTTTAGAACTTTTTACTCGGTTAAAATTCCAACGGGTCCACTATAAAGCCCATTTAGACATGCATGCCTAAACCCCAACAAAACAAACGAAAAATAAGATTAAATCATATTTTATGACTTAAAATATTTAGTTATGGGCTTTTGAACATGATTATATAGCTTAACCTCATTTTTAGAACTTTTTACTCGGTTAAAATTCCAACGGGTTCACTGTAAAGCCCATTTAGACATGTACGCCTTAAAACCCAACAAAACGGCCGAAAAATAAGATTCAATCACATTTTATGACTTAAAATATTTAGTTATGGGCTTTTGAATATGATTATATAGCTTAACCTCATTTTCAAAACTTTTTACTCAGCTAAAATTCCAATGGGTTCACTGTAAAGCAAATTTAGACATGCACGCCTTAAAACCTATCAAAACGGACGAAAAATAAGATTAAATCATATTTTATGACTTAAAATATTTAGTTATTGTCTTGTGAGCATGATTATGTAGTAACCCTTAACCCCATTTTTTTTTTTACTCGGTTAAAAAATTTTTACAACGTGTCTACAAAAAAGCCCATTTAGACATGCACGCATTAAAACCCAACAAAACGGCCGAAAAATAAGATTAAATCACATTTTATGACTTAAAATACTTAGTTATTGTCTTTCGAGCATGATTATGTAGCTTAACCTCATTTTCAGACATTTTTACTCGGTTAAAATTCCAACGGGTCCACTAAAAAGCCCATTTAGACATGCACGCATTAAAACCCAACAAAACGGCTGAAAAATAAGATTAAATCACATTTTATGACTTAAAATATTTATTTATGGGCTTTTGAACATGATTACATAGCTTAACCTCATTTTCAGAAATTTTTACTAGGTTAAAATTTCAACGTGTCCACTATAAAAGTCCATTTATACATGCACGCCTTACACCCAACAAAATGGCCACAAAATAAGATTAAATCAAATTTTCAAGTTAAAATATATGATTATGGTCTTTGGAATATGATTATATAGCTTAACCTCATTTTCAGAACTTTTTACTAGGTTAAAATTCCAACGGGTCCACTGTAAAGCCCATTTAGACATGCACGCCTTAAACCCAACAAAACCGCCACAAAATAAGATTAAATCAAATTTTATGAGTTAAAATATTTGATTATGGGCTTTGTAATATTATTATA
>JAGYYJ010000667.1:0-37928 GCA_019671005.1 Hibiscus mutabilis | reverse complement strand
TTATTATTATCGCGAGTTAGTTTTGGATTTCCTTCTTGATCAATGACAACTGCAGCATTGTCATCATATCGTATTATCATCCCGTTGTCACGTTTGAGTTCTTTACAAGTACGTACAATTACAGCTCTGATCACTTCTGATCTTTCTAGAGGTGTATTTGGTACTGCTTCCTTGATCACAGCAACAATAACGTCACCAATATGAGCATATCGGCGATTACTAGCTCCTATGACTCGAATACACATCAATTCTCGGCCCCCCTGTTATCTGCTACATTCAAATGGGTCTGAGGTTGAATCATTTTTGAAATCTTCTTTTTCAAAAACACGGGAAAATGAAATAATGATGATTTTCATGGGGCTCTCTAGGCGAGAAATGGGAAAGTGTATCAAAAACACGGGAAAACGCTCTTTTGATTATTTTCATGGGTCTCGTAGGAAAGGAAATCGCTTTCCTATGAAAAACACGGGAAAACGCAAGTTTTCTGATTTTCATGGGCTCGTAGGAAAGGAAAAAACAAAAATTCCCGAGTAAAATAATGATGATTTCAAAAACTTTTACAACCGGGAAAAAAAAAAACGCAATAAAAAAACAGCTAATGAATGATTTCCATTTTCCCGTTATACCTTTGCTTAGAGAAAAAGAGGAGGTCAATCAACAATTGTCTCGGCAATTCTACTTGCTGAAAGAGAGTTAGAGCTGCTTCTTCATGCCAGCTCAGACTCTGTTTATCCTGAAGTGAAGGTTTCAGGTTCTTTCCTCTTAATTTGCGATCGTTGAGATGTCATTGTTGAGATCAGAAGCGGGCTTGAACTGCTTTATTCGGTCTTCAGCTGGCCTACGATTGGAAAAGGAAAAAAGGTGCTAAAAAGGGACTGCTACCAATCTTAAACAAAGGGCTAGAAAGAAGACAGCAACCGCGTACCCGGGAAAAGTGACTTACTTGAATGGGGAGCTATCCTATAACACTAACAAGCGGGGACAGAAAAGGAAAGGATAACCTCTTTGAAAAGGACAGAGCCGCTTGGCCGCAACTTACACATCTGGAGTTCCGGATTGAACTACGGAACGGAATTCAAGGGCTGGGCTTATAAGCCCCTTAGATAGCACTTACTCTATGAATATAAGATATTTTCTTTCTAGTAGAGCTCATCACGATCATCATAACCTAATTCCAGGACTGCTACGGGCACTGATCCTTCTATTCAAAGTTTCGTTTCTCCTGTTGAATGTAGTTTATCCGGAAGCTCGCTAAAGTGAAGGTTATTCAGCAGTGTAAGCAAGTCACTCTTAACCCTATAGTTAATTCAGATATGCTGCGCTAGGAGCTAATGAAACTCATGTAGCTCATCTAACTCAATACGCTACTGGTGCTTATTTTGTTCCCAATCTATGAAAGAAGAGTTGAATTCCCGGAAGAACATGAAGAACATTCGCCGAACGTAGAATAAGCTGTAAATCTTAGTTCTCGAAAGCGAGTGAATCAGTCTTCCTTATAGCTCTTTCTTCCGTGTTTAACCGAGGCAAAGAAAGGCATTAAAATAGCAAGTAATCCCTTGCTTCTTCCCCTGCTAACACAGGCTAATTATCTCGCTCGAGCTGAAACAATTGAATTATAGAGGGCTTTCTTTAGTAAAAAAGATGTAGGCCCATCTAATCTATGAGATCGGGATTCAACCTGCATCGACACCTCCTCCTTTGTGATAGGTAGGAGATCAAATCATATATAAAGAAAATGGGTCTGTCAATAACCCCGAAATACTTAGGGATGCAAGGGGTGTTGGCTCATGTCCTCGCTCAAAGGCCTTTGCTCGTGTAGGAGAACCCGGCGAGTCTAGCTGTTGGAGCTGTTCTTCGTTTATGCACCATTGAATTAGTAGCCACAATCAGAATGACAAGATGCGATACTTCTCATTCAGTATGTCTTCGCCTCTCACTAGTGGCTGATAGTAATGAAGAAAGATAAGAGGATTCGAACCTATGGCCGGCCGCCCTTTGCCTCCCTTTACTCAATGCTCCTGAAGTCCAAAAAGGAGACTGAGTGGACAGGGGGCAGGAAGTTCAGTTACAGAAATGGTAGTCGTGGACTCGCAGTACTGCCTACTTTGGGTACTCCTTCTTTGGATCCCTCACTCTGGGCTAAGATAGTGTCTTAAGTGCTAGCGTAGCGGGAGAGCAAATAGCAATGAAACTGATCTACAGTATTACTTCCCTCCTACCAAGAACTACTCGAGCTCTCTATGCGAGGAACAGGATACAGCTAGGCGGATTACCCGCCAATATTCTCCTCCTGGCCTAGCGGGAAATGTCAATGTTTGAGCTCTAGCGGATGTCGCGGATCTTGGAACTCTTTTGTTGCCGATCTGGAAGTCCTTTATTTTCATTTAAGAAATAGTCGGCTTCTTTATTCCCTTACCGAGTAGACGAGAATGGCACCGTGAATTCATTTCTTTCAATAGCTGCTCCGCTTCAACAAAGCGCCTTTCGCCGCCTCAAAAGAAAGTGGTTAAGTCTTCGTTCTTACCGGTGACATCTCCGCTTTTCCCTTAGCCCGTAGGGAATTTATCTTCTATGAGTTAGGATTCCTTTGAAAGTCTGACTATAATTTGAGAATTATAGCTAGTTGTCTTCTTCTCTTGCAGCAGAAAGACATTCTAACTTTCAATTTAATTTAAAGAAAAGAAAGGAGAGCCCCAACCCAACTTCGCCAACCAAGGGAACATCTCAGCCTCTACTTTTGGAATGAGATCGGGACGTCCGACAAGATAAACTTCGATAGCCACGTGGCCAAGAAAGCTACAAGTTCATCTGGGTCTTTATGCTTATCGCCTGCCTCGATCTTCTGGGCTTGTCGGGATCAGGGCTCGAACTCCTTAAACCTGTGGCGTACTCAAGAAGCAAAAAAATGTGCTCACTTCAGTCAGATTGCATTTGAAATTGGTGCTCAACAGAAGGGTTACAAACCGGAGAGACAGATGACGAGTCTACCTATGAAAACTCACTCTTTATAGAAGGATTGATTTTACCAGCAGATAGATTTATACGTTAAAGCTTTCAGTCAGGACAGTACTTTACAGATTAGTAAAACAGCAGTTACTACGTTACACGGCTAAAAGGAAAGCGCTCGGCTCGAACCCTTCTCATGGGATCGGCTTACCTCACTTTCAAGCATCCACTGGATCAAAGATCTTTTTCTTCCTTCCGCGTGGGTCTTTTGCTGAAATGGAGTGGCCTTTTATTTATCGTATATTTACTTTTCTATTTTATATATAGTATTTCTATATATAGTATTATCACAAAAACAAAATAAGCATATTTTTTTGTTTTACGCCCAGTAACTCTTCCTCACCAAAGCTTGGGCAGAATAGCAGAGCAAGTACAAGTATTAGTAGCATAGAAAAAATTCGCTCCTCATCATTAAATTAATGTGTTTGCTCGCGGTAATTGTGGCCTCTCGGGAGAATCAACGACTGCATCTTTGAGGCATTTGCTAGTACTAGTACATCCGAGAATTCTTAATTGGTTGGTTGTAAATAGCCCCGGGACTATGGAACAAAGGATTATCCCGGACACCTACACCGAGGTATTGACGGTGATTCTCAAATATCACGAACGTAATGTGATACGATGAGATAGAATGCAATAGAAACAAAGACACAAGGAACGGGTTACTTGCTCTTAACGGTCAAAGCGAACTCTTTCATTCTAACATTCTGAATTCTTTAATTCGAATGAGTCAAAATTCAGAATGAATCAAAGCTCCTCAAGTATGATTCGAACCTACGACCTATCGATTAACAAATGACCGCTCTATCGCTGAGCTATCGAGGAACAACGGAGATTAGATCTCATAGAGTTCAATTCCCGTTCTCAACCCATGACCAATATAAACTCAAAGTTTCCTTCGTAGCCCCCTGAACTTCTTCGTAGTAGCTCCGTTCCATGCCGCATTTCATAAGGAACCTCAAAGTGGCTCTATTTCATTATATTCCATCCAGATCTCAATTCTATTTTTATATTGTCATTGACATGACATAAGAGATGTCGGTTCTAGTCTATCTTTTTCTATTTCTATATATGTATATGGAAAGTTCAAAAATCATCATATAATAATCCAGAAATAGAAAAGAAAAAAAGGGAGGTTAATGATGATTTTAAAATCTTTTATACCAGGGAATCTAAATTCCTTATGCATGAAGATAATCAATTACGCCGTTATGGTCGGACTCTATTATGGATTTCTAACCACATTATCCATAGGTCCCTCTTATATCTTCCTTCTACGAGCTCGAGTTATGGAAGAAGGAACCCATAACAAGGTATCAACAACAACTTATTTATTGCAAGATAGTTCATGATGTTCATATCAATCTACTATGTACCTCTGCATTTAGCATTGAGTAGACCTCATACAATAATTGTCCTAGCTCTACCAAGTATCTTTTGTTTCATTTCTTCCGGAACAATCACAAAGACTTTTTGATTATGGATGTACTATCGTAAATTCAATGCGTAATCTTAGCATTCAATGTGTATTCCTAAATAATTTAATTATTCAATTATTCTACCATTTCATTTTACCAAGTTCAATGTTAGCCGATTAGTCAACATTTATATGTTTCGATGCAACAACAATATGTTATTTGTAACAAGTAGTTTTGTTGGTTGGTTAATTGGGCATATTTTATTCATGAAATGGGTTGGATTGGTATTAGCCTGGATACAAAAAAATATTTTATTAGGTCTAATGTACTTATTCGATCTAATAAGTATCTTGTATCAGAATTTAGAAATTCTATGGCTCGTATTTTTTTAGTATTCTCTTATTTATTACCTGTGTTTACTATTTAGGTAGAATGTCGTCACCCATTCTAACTAAGAAATTGAAAGGAATTTGAAGCGGCGAAGTGGGGGGAAGTGAGGAAGAAAGAAACATAGAAATAGAAACTATTTCCGAAGGGGGTAACCAGGAACAAGAGGTATCCACCGAAGAAAATCCTTCTTCTTCCATTTTTTCGGAGGAAATGGTGGATCCGAGCAAAATCGATGAAACAGAAAAGCTACGAGTAACGGAAAGAAAAAATAAAAATAAAGGGCGGACTCCATTTTCCCTTTAAAGAGGCATACTATAAAAATAGACCAGTTTATGAAACTTCTTACGGATGGGAATCAAGAAAGTTCAAGTTCAAATATTAAAAAAGAAGATAAAATATATTATGGTTTGAAAAACCCCTTGTGACACTTCTTTTTGATTCTAAACGATGGAATCGACCTTTGCGATATATAAAAATGACTGGTTTGAAAATGCTATAAAAAATGAAGTGTCACAATATTTTTTACATGTCAAAGTGATGGAAAAGAAAAAATATCTTTTACGTATCCACCTAGTTTATCAAATTTTGGAGAAATGATACAAAAAATATATATTTTTTCACACTAGAAAAATTGTTTTATGATGAATTGTATATTGATTGGAGTTTTATCAATGAACTAAAAAGAAGAAATTTAAGTAAGGAGTTTATAAAAAGAGTCGAATCTTTAGATAAGGAATCTTTTGAGTCAAGCAAACTTGAAAAAGGACTCGATTCTCTAATAATGAAACTAAAAGAGAATACTTACCTAAAATATATGATCCTTTCTTGCATGGACCCTACCGCGGAAGAATCAAAAAATGGGTTTCACCTTTAAGCATAAATCAAACTTCTAAAAAAAACACGGATCCGTTTTGGATAAATAAGATTCATGCTATACTTCTTACTACTGATTATCACAAATTTGAATGGACACTAGATACACTCAATATAAAATCATTATCAACAGAAAAATAACTCTCTTTATTGACATTGACAGAAGACGAACAGGGAAATATCGATTCCGAGGATCGAGTAAAAATATTGAAATTTTTATTCAATATAGTTATAACTAATCTCAACAATAAAACAATTAGAAAAATATCTTCTTTCCTCATCTATGTTATATATATAGTTGAAAATAGAGTGGAAAACTACGCTTCAAAAAAATCAAGCCCCAAAAACGATCCTTTTGAAGGGTCCTACTTTTCTTGACCCATTCAAGCCATGAAAGTGACCTTTTGGATTATAAAACATGGCCTCTGAGACACCTTTCCTGGGTTCATCGAATAGCTGCTAACAAAAGGGTGAGGGTAGGATTAATAATAAAATAGCCGAGGACGGATGGGAAGACCGGAGACCAGAGACCGAAAGAAAACATCCATTTTTTAAAAAAAAACAGAGATGAATGTAGACGGATTGAGCCAATGTTTTCAAAAATTCCAATACCATAAGTGGATTCAACTTCTATTTATTATAGATTTTGCACCTTCAAAAGAGATAGAAAGGAAGGCCATATTGAATTACAGAAATCCATGAATGTGTACTTCTTGCTGCTACAGGGCAAGAAAGATATAAACTAATTCAAGATAGTCATTTATGGACAGGAAAAGTACGACATATTCCAGGGACCGATCTATCTCATTAAAGGATTTTTTGGACAGAGCACATACCTCGGACCGGTCGATTAAACCAATTATTGTAGAGTTTCCCGGTGAAGTATTTAATTAAAGTCATTCATGTGTGCGATTCCTTTTGGTTGACTTAACAATTGGGATACAGGTTTCATAGTGCTTATAATCCATCTTTCATTATATGCTAATTTGAGTCTATTAGTTCATAGCGAAGCTCACCGGAGGGGACAGTCTAACATACACAATGTGTAGGGCTTATACACACCTTTAGTAGTTCCTCCAAAAACCCTCTCTTCTTCGCCTACCAATGGGGAGAGAGCTTGTTGACCATAGCAGGGATGGTCGTCTCAGCATCAAGGGTTGGGCGATGGCACAAGACGCAGACCCTCTTATGAAACCCCACCGAGCTTTCTTGCACTATGTGGAACGGACTATTATAGGATTGGACACGCCTATAGCTAAAGGAACGTCTGATGAGCCGTGAGCGGGAGTGAGGCCAATGTCCCATCGGATACCACGCCCATGGGCAAGCCAACGACCTTCACCTTCCGCAGTCGTGCGGGTGTTTTTGCTGAAGTTCACGGCGGTCTATTCCTTTCCAGTTGAGTTGATAGGGGCTTTTGGCTAACGTGTCGTTTAGGGTCCGCCACCAACTACCTTCTCATCTAATGAGGTTTTCAGTACCACGAGTCCGTCGGTCGTTGTATGGGTAGACTCGATTTCTTTTGGTTTTAATAAATCTGTCTTTATCATCTTTCACCATATGGATTACCTATCTTTCGGTTTTTTTCCGCAAGTCCCTTCATCTCCCTTTAGCTCTAGTGGGCGTGGTTCGTAGTTCTTCCGGCCTTCCTTCATGTCGTAGCCTTAGCTTATCGATGGGTCTTGCATTAGATAGATACAACATTTTCTTTGACTCATGCCTTGGAGAAGAACGTTCTTTGTTTGAGTTTGAAGCCATTACCCTTCAGAAAGCCACTTGGGCGAGACCCTTCTCTTTTTATTATATATGGTATGTTGAATCACTTGTGAAGTCGACTTCACTTGACCGTGTCTGCTTCAAATTCACCCTAGACTCGTGTCGTGTAGTGTAGCAAGGCTAACAAGTGGTTGAGTGAATTTATGAACGAGCTACTATTATAAGCAATACCTTTCTATTTTTTGATTCTTCCTCCACTCACCTCCACGGCTGAATTCCGTCTACTACACTAGCCAAGAAAAAATGTAGTAGATGGAATTCTAGGTCATTCGGAAGGGCTCCGTATAGTGCTATTTTGGGGCGTAACATTATGGTTCTTTCCTCGATTGACCGAGAAAAACTAGTTCCAGGGCATCTTCCATTCATATCTATTTGGGTTTTTCTGTACCATATTTTGATCTCGCCTCTTCTTCGAGCCGAATTCCCAAAGAAACCCTTGACTCCTCGAATACAATGGGATTTCACACACAGCAAATCTTTCACTCTGCCTTCTCTTATTAAGAACATAGAATGTTCCTACAATTATGACATTCGCCGGAATATAAGCAAATATATTATGTCGATTGCTCAACCGTATTTTAGCTATCTTACGTAGAGTCAAGTTAGGTTTTTTTCGGTGTTCTCGTTGTAACACACGGGCATACTCCTTGCTTCGGGGACATTGATCCGAAGCTCGGTATGGTCCGTGCGCCGTTTTTCTTCTCTACAATGACGAATCAATTGATTTAATGTCGGCATCACTCTTTCCTTTGTCCTTCCCCGATTTTGCCCTATCACTAGTGGTTACTCCCGATCCGAAGCACCCTTTTCTATTCATAAAAAGATCCAATCGTCAAAATCGAAGCATTTTCTACCCTCCAAGAAATTGTATAACTTGGACAAAATATTCACTTCAGCTTCCATGATCCACAAGATCTCTATAGATATGGTTTAGCCAAAGAATTTTGTCCACGCTAAAAAGCACTCGTTCGATACGTCATGGAAATTGACCCTTCTCGTAAGTCACCATCTCCCGTAGAAGTAGTGCCCCTATAGACTTCATATAAAATAAAAGAGACGATTTACGATTTCTTCCTTGAGTACCTCTAAAGTAAGTGTTGATGAATGCAAAAAAACAGAATTGAAGTTTCGCTAAAAGGAAAAAACAGAATGCGAAAAGAATGCAGAATTTTTCTGCTATTGCTCAAATAAAAAAAATTTACATCTCTCGATACACACTTATATAGGCTCTAGGTCTTTTAGTACATTAAGAAGACCTTCTTAAGATAACTTCTAGTTCTAATCTACTAAGTTGATAGACTCTAACTACAATAAGGAGTCCTACTAAGGATAAAATCTAATCTATTAGGAGATAAACTTTAAGTAGGATAATTACTACATTATTTACAAACACTAAAATTTCTCTCGGATAACTCACACTCCCCCTCAAGTCGGAGAATATACATTGTATAGTCCCAGCTTGAATAAAAACTTATCAAAGAGAGCTTTTGGCGGGGCTTTAAAGGATGTCCGCCACTTGTTCTTCTGTTGGAACATAGGTTAAAGAAGCTACTCACTTGTAAGCTTTTCTGCAATAAAGTGTCTGTCGATCTCAACATGCTTGGTCCTGTCATGTTGAATTGGATTTCGCAATCTGAATTGTAGATTGGTTATCACAAAACACTTCAAACTTCTCGTTTTGAACCATGCCTAGCTCTTTTAGAAGCTTCATTAGCCGATTCCTTCACAAATTCCAAGAGCTAAAGCTCAGATTCTCGCTTCACACTACTCCTTGATACAACAGTTTGCTTTTTGCTCTTCCAAGTCATAAGATTACCCCACACAAAAGAACAAGAACCACTTGTTGACCTTCTATCAGTCAACTCACTTGCCCAGCTGGAGTCTGAATAAACCTTGACTGTTTTATCAAGGGTCTTTTTAAATATTAAACCATGTCCTGGTGTACCCTTTAGATACCTTAGTATCCTGGTAGCTGCTTCCATATGCTCTTGTCTCGGATTTGTCATGTGCTGACTGATGATATTCACAAAGAAAGGTTATATCCGGCCCGGTCGGGATAGATAAATCAATTTTCCAACTAATCTTTGAAAAAGTCCCTTGTCTGCCTTTGGACTAGACCCATCTTTGCTAAACTTTAGGCCTGTGTCCATAGGAGTATCAGTTGGTTTACAGCCCAACATTCCCGTCTCTGTGAGTAAGTCAAGAACATACTTCCTTTGGTTGATTACCAGACCTTTGCTTGATCTAGCCACCTCCATGCCTAGGAAATATCTAAGCTTTCCTAGGTCCTTCATCTCGAATTCTTTATTCAAAAGAGATTTTAAGTGGCTTATTTCTTCTTCATCATCTCCTGTCACAATAATGTCATCCACGTATACTATCAAAAGAACTTTTCTGTTTTTGGGAGTTACCTTAGAAAACAAGGTATGATCTGCTAGAGACTGCTTGTATCCATTTTCCGAATTACTCTAGTGAACCTATCAAACCAGGCTCTTGGTGATTGCTTTAACCCATAAAGTGATCTGTCCAAATTGCAAACTTTCTCGCCTATTTTCTTCTTGACTCTAAACCAGAGGAATCTTCATAAAACTTCTTCTTCTAGTTTCCCATTAAGAAATGCATTCTAAATGTCAAGTTGATGAAGTTTCAAATCACAATTAATGACCAAACTCAACAGACTCGACAAAGTTGTTCAACTTAGCAACCGAGAGCAAAAGTTTCCTTATAGTCTATTCCAAAGGTCTGTGTAAAACCCTTGGCCACCAATCTTGCTTTGTACCATGCACACTCCCATCCGAATTGTATTTGATAGCAAACACCCATTTGCATCCCACTGGTTTCTTGCCTTGTGGAAGATCAGTTATGGTCCAAGTGCCATTTTTTTCTAGTGCTTGTAATCTCCTCCTCAACAGCTTTTCTTCCACTTGGAGTCTCTTAAGGCTTCTTCAATAGTCTTGGGAATCTGTTCTTCATCTAGACAAGCTGTAAAAAGCTTTAAAAGAGGGCATCAGATTGCTATAAGCAACATATCTCTGAATAGGATGCTTTGTACACTTGTCTTACCCCTTTCCTTTTAGCAATAGGCAGAATTTCAGGTTCAAGTAAATGAGGAGAAATTTCAACACCATTACCTCCTTTATCCTCACAGCACCGGACTAAAGTCCAATTCTCGGCAGTGTCGATTGCAAACACGCTGGAATGGCTTTCTTTTTCTCGTATATACCAGTAATTGGCTAGTGGGCTGAATAAGTTGATTTAGGTGAATAATGAGGAGCGATAGGAGTAATATTAGGTGAAGTATGTAGAGGTGTAGTGTTAGAAACAGGGGTATCGGGTTTAAAAAAATTCCGAGGCTTCACAAACAAAGGAGCTATAGGTAAAGAAGGTGAAAAAGAAGGAACCTGATTGTTAGGAGACTGAAATTATCCCAACACTCCCCGATTTTCAGTCTTAGGAAAATAAGGTACTGCTCAAAAATAGTGAGATCCAAAGAGACAAAAAACTTACGAGAAGGAGGGTGATAACATTTGTAGCCCTTCTTAAGTGAAGAATATCCAACGAAAACACACTTGCAAAGCCCTAGGATCTAGTTTGGAACTTGAAGGATTTGTGGATTTTAGAAAAACATTACACCCAAACGTCTTTAAGGGAAGATTAGATGACATAGGTTTAAAAGTAGGATAATTTTCCAAGAAAACATCTCTAGGAGTTCTGAAATGCAAGACTTTGCTAGGCATTCTATTTATAAGATATGTAGCCGTTAATAAGGCTTCCCCACAAATATTTTGGAACAAAGATGGGTGAATAATAAGGCTCGGGTAACCTCTAATAAATGCCTATTTTTACGTTCAGCAATCCCATTTTGTTGTGGGGTATCTACACAAGAACTAAGATGTATTATACCTTTAGTCCGAAAAAAATCTCCTAAGGCAAAGAGAAAAAAACTCTCCCCCCGTTGTCGAGTGAAACATTTTTATTTTGCTATCAAACCGAGTAACCACCATTTCATAAAACCTTGCAAAAATAGAAACAACGCTGATTTTTTCTTTAAGAAGGTAGGTCCAAGTAAGTCTGCTATGGTCATCAATAAAAAAGTCACAAACCACCTACTCCTGTAATATTCTTCACTCGAGAAGGACCCCAAACATCACTATGAATGAGTGTGAATGGTTTAGAGGGTTTATGAACAGATGGTAAATATAAAGATTTGGTTTGTTTTGCAAGTGGACAGATATGGCATTTAAAAGAATTTGGATCTTTATTAACAAACAAATCAGAAACATTTTTCTAAGATAGTGAAAATTGGGGTGACCTAACCGAAAATGCCATAACATTATAGTATCTAATCGTCCTAAAGAAGTAAAGCAAGAAGGAGAATTTGAAATAGAAGATGGATATTTTCCATGAAGGATATAAAGACCATGTTGCAAGCTAGCACTCGCCAATTATTTTCCTCGAATCCAAAGGCTCAAAAAACATGTAGAATCAGAAACCTTAAGGAGCAGTTCAAGTCTTTAGAAATTTTGCTCACCGATATCAAGTTGCATGCGAGGTCGGGACAAATAACACATCCTTAAGGATCAAATTACCATCTAACGAAACAGAGCCCGTCCCTTTGATGGGAGATAGAGAACCATCTGCAGCTTATAATGGAAGCTTGAGAAGAAGACTTTTTAAAAACAAAGAATAAAGCCCTATTACCAAATCATGTGGTCGGAGGCCCCGAATCAATAATCCAATTTGCTGCAGATCGGTAGAAACAAGAGCAATCGGCAAAAAAACATCTATATTACTGCGGTTTTCACCATAGCCAAATTTCCTGCACTAAATGTAATTAAACTTTGGTGCGGCAAAGGGGTATGATGGCCTGGATATCTTGGATGCTGTAGGTTTCCATACTGCTGGTCGACCATGAATTTTCCAAAGATTTATCCTTGGAATGATCGACCTCTTTGCAAAAAAACACAGACCGTTTACCTCTCCTCATCATTGGAGAAGAAGAAATTGGAGTAACCAGGCGAGGGCATCGCACCGAAAGCCAAAGAAATCGCCACCAAATTTGCTATTAGGATCGTATTTTAGACTGATACCATGTTGATGAATGCAGAAAAACAGAATTGAAGTTTCTGCTTAAAAGGAAAAAACAGAATGCAGAAAAGAATGCAGAATTTTTCTGCTATTGCTCAAATAAAAAAAATTTTACATCTCTCGATACACACTTATATAGGCTCTAGGTCTTTTAGTACATTAAGAAGACCTTCTTAAGATAACTTCTAGTTCTAATCTACTAAGTTGATAGACTCTAACTACAATAAGGAGTCCTACTAAGGATAAAATCTAATCTATTAGGGAGATAAACTTTAAGTAGGATAATTACTACATTATTTACAAACACTAAAATTTCTCTCGGATAACTCACAGTAAGGTTTGTCATTTTTTCCTCCATATTCAAACTATTCAAAGCGGGGATCTTTCCCGCCCTAACGGCCACCAGAATTGCTAAGGGCAAAGCCAAGCCCATTCGCAATATGAAATCCCCAATTAATTGTTCAAACATTCTAAAAAAAATCCCTGTAGTTTTGATTCTTGCTCTAAAAAGGAAGAAAGACTTGTCGAAAATCCCTGGTTGGGTTGGTCTAACCAAGAAAGGCATGAGAGTCTTTGGGCATTTCTTAGGCCGAGTTAAGTAAAAGGACTGGTTACCTAGAAACTAAATAATAAACATGAAAACTTCCCTCTTACTTAACATCGCTAATGAATAGGTTTTATACTTACTCTACGATATTTTTTTGATGAAAAAAGCGCAGGCTAAAGCCAAAGTTAACCATTGCATTGGGACCAGTTCTCTAAGTATAAGTAGAGTTGACCCTTCGCCCGCCCGAATTCGTAGAGATGAGAAGTAGCTAGAGTAGGGGTTTTGGCCGATTTTACCTACCATTGGATTTGAACCAATGACTCCCGCCGTATGAAAGCGATACTCTAACCGCTGAGTCAAGTAGGTCAAGCTGAGTCAAGTCAGAGAAGATAGACCCCCATAAGATAAGAAAAAGAAAAAGCCTTTCACTAAATGCTGATGAAGCATAAGTAAGGGATAAGCACCCAACCAGACACTATACAACTTCACGCCTTTTAACTTGGCTATTTTTTCTGGGTAGACGACTATTTGATATGTTCGCCCAGCGTCATCTGGTAGAATAGCCATTAAGTCTTCATCCAGAAACTCATCTCTGAACTAAATGATTGGTTACGCCGTCAAGGCACCAACCGGGAATCCTAAAGGAGTTTCATTTCGCCACAACCCCTATCGCTTCATGTCATAAAGCTAACTCTGGGGAGGGCTTAAGAGAGATGAGATTGAGATTCTATTCTTCGAAAAGGTCGTACCAGGGAAGTTGTTACGAAAGGAGGTTGAGCTTTCGAGATCCTCATCTATATTAGGACCGAGCGGACTGACTTTTTATTTTGGTACATAAGACCGGCGATCCGCCGGTTAAGATCTCGAGACATAGTGACCATTTCTATCTGCCTCCAAGAGAGGCAATAAATTTGGAGGAGGCGACAAACTTGACCAAAATAAAAAATCCGCAAGATCGGTTTCCCTCCCGAAATGTATGTCCGACCTCACAAACCCAACCTTCTCTCAAAAAAGAGATACGATTATCAACCGTAGTCCGATAAGGGTGAGATGGACCTACTTCCGATCGTAGAAAATGAACCACCACCTCGGCACCCAACTCTTAGATGGATAGATCCTCCAAGTATGATATATGGTTTCCACTTTAACTAGCCAAAAATATGGGATTATCGGGAAGAGAGTTCCGTGTCTTGTTCAAACGCATCTTTTTGCATATCATAAGGAATTCTAAGAACCGTTTGCAAGAAAAGACTGGCTTTGAACAGAGCAAGTTCGGACCGAAGACCAAAGGCACAAGGTCTTTTGTTGTGAAAAGAAAGCAAAATAAATCCAGAACAGCTTATCCTATAGATGATGCTTACTAAGACCGATCTTTTCCCCGAAAGCGTCACAAAAGTTTTAAAGTTTTGAAGAACATTCATCATTATCGCCAATTGACCACCAAAGAGAAAAGATAAGAGTCTCTCATGCTTGATCCTTTGATTGTGCGTTGATGGGAACAAGAGAATTTTCTCACTTTGCCACCCTTATCTTATTCTATTGAGATGGAGATTCAGTCTTACTTAAAGGGCTCGAGGTCTATGAGGGGGTAAATGGCTAATAGCAAGAAGTTACTGCTTTTAGAGAGTTCACTTGAGTAAGAGAAGGGAGAATCGAAATATCGTAACGTAATATAGTTGTCGTAAATTCAAGAATGCTTCATCTCAAAGATGAATCCCATGACAGATTGTCATACTTGCTTTGGTTGTTTTCAACGTTGGAGGTGTCACCACTTCGCACTTAGACCTTAGTTGTTTCATTACGATCAAGGTAAGGCTTGCACTGTGAGTTTGTTGCTCTCTTCTCTTCTCTTCCTCGATGGTATGATGACCATAAGCTTTGATGCAACTAAACTCTACCTGTGTCACTCGCTTGGATTGGATAAGAGAGCTTTTCGCTCGGTTCGCCGATACAAAGTCTCACTGCGCTAGGGACTTTCATTGAATCAATCTCGGTATGTCAATCAGAAGCTCAAGAGGAGAGAGTTCTTGCCACGCAGCTATAAGACACCTTGAGAGGAGGACTAGAGCACGTCTTTCATCACTTTTTTTCATAAGAGAAAAGAGGCTCCTAGACAAAGCGGATAGACCAAAGGGGAAAGACGTAGTAGACAAAGGAAAGGAGACCTTGTCGGTAGGTCTTTATGTCTCTCAAAGGACTGACAATGCGTAGTTAAAGGCAAGCCGCGTATGGATTGATCCCTGATTCTGCTTTTTTTTTCTTCTTTACATCTCATAGCTTCCACTTCTTGAGCCGACCTTGCCTGCTGGAGGTATGATTCCGATCTTTGAATTGAATTTGATCTTTCGTCTTCAAGTGAAGACGACGGGTGGGGAAGATGCCAAAAGCAAGAATGTAGTTTTTACAGCGAAAAGGTAGTCTCCAGTCACTCGACTTATAAAAAGGTCCCCCCGAGAAGGAATCACTCCTAAGAAAAAAGTGGTGTACCTGCAGTAACTCGAGGTTTTTATTTCATTCACCTTTCGTTATCATATGCATATATTCTAAATCAACATATCCTGGTTCTCCCAACCCAACTGCTTCCCTTTCTTTCTCAAAATTTGGGCTTCCAGATCAAGTGCTTTTGAACATAGTTCTTAAAAAAGTATTGATTGTTTGAGAAGCCAAGATGTGAGACAACTCATATCTGAAGCAATTGATGCACATCTAAAGTTGTCGCTCTTCTCTCTTTCTTGTGCGCGCTACCCATAATAGAATAAGGAATCAACTCCTTTTCCTTTCTCTTGTGAAGCTGTCCTATCTGTTGTTTAGCGAAAGTCTTCTTTTGCTGCCTATGCATCTATCTTCTCTTGCAAGAGCCAATTTGTTCACAGACGATCTCTGAACACTTTAGGAAACTTTTTTAGATTCGAGCTACGCCCTGAGTGAGGTATAAAGGTTGAAAACCGTTAGCAAGGCTTAAGCTTAGAGACCAAGGCATGACCTAGACGAATCAAGATACTTAGCCGACCCGATGCCATAAATTGTTAAGAATAGGTTATTCCAGAATAAGTTGTGGGAAATAGGTTTTGTTTTCATCAAAAGTCGAAGGAATATGCCCAGAAAGGGCGTCCTGGTCCTGTTAGCACAAATTAAGTTGTTAGCCAGAATAAGGTAACCACAGACAGAGAACAAGCTGGGGAAGGAGACGGTTTAGAATCCACATGGGTAAAAAGAAGCAAGACGTCTTTCTTCCTAGTTGATAGAGGTATTTATTCAAAGGTAGGAAAGTAAGGCATACTAAAAGTCCTACTACTTCTAAAAAGGTAGAAAGCCAATAGAAGATCTACCATAGCTGGGGGAGAGATTGCTAATTCAATTCGATCGAGATAGCTAATGAACCAGACTCCGACCGAGATTTATTTTATTTATCCCAATTTCGACTATACTGACCGAAATGACTGGAATGACTAAACTTGTCAAGTTACGCCTCCTATAGACGTAAAGGCATCGACTCTACAAGGTTGGAATGAGCTAGTATAACCTGGGAAGCTATAATAACTGGAGCTAGACTTTCACCCTCTTTTTTTGTAACGTTATAATGTAAACGTATTTATTGGTCATATTCTGTATCGCGAGGTCAGTAAGAAATCCATCTATGTCTAAAAAAAGAGGGATTCATTTTTTAATGGATCGAGGAGAAGATTAGACTCACATTTTGGTTGGATGGAGCCATGCGCATGATTCCAGTTGCCCTCACCCAATAGGCCTTGCCCTTGTTAGGTATCTCATCCCTATGAGTTAATTTGAATGGAAGCCCTTTGAGATAGCTTTCTATTGCACGCATCCTTTGCCCCTATTCGAGTTATTGACCCAGAGAAAGACTCAAAAATCGAGGTGACCGGGGAAGCACCAGTAGCAATTGCATTTGCACCAAGGTTCTGAAAGAAGGAGAAAAAAGAAGCTATTATCGATATCATCATAGTAGTGTTCTCACTTCTAGGAAGACCTACATCTGGGAGGAAAGCGGCATAAAGATGTTCTTGTTCCCCTCTCTACAGTACAGGTTCTAAGACTAGGCGATATACTATAGACTGGGTGAAGCGAACTAATAGCAGCTCATATCTCTCTATAGAATAATTCTCTTCCCTTGCCCACGGCTTTCCTCACTCAAACTCAGTAGGAAGCTAAGCACGCTAGTTCGTAGAATACGAAACTCACATTAAAAGGGGACTGGCCATAGGGACTTGGCTCTATCATACATAAAGGAAAGGAGATAGACGGCTCTACCTCAGAAGATAGTGGATTACTGGCGTGAAGCAATGTGCCCCGGAGGTCTAAAGTTACCTTTTTAGTTGATCCTGATACTACGTGACTAGGGCTTCGGTGAATAGTGAATACTCTGCCCAGATGTTTACCAGCTTGTGACCCATTAGGGTAGTGGCATAGGAGCCAAGCAAAGCAATCTGGTCGTTGGTCGGGTTAGCAGACTTAAGATCTTAAAAAAGAAGTGAACCTACCAAGAGGGCTACAAGAAGGAAACTACTTAAGTGAGCTTGAAGCAATAAGGGCAGTGGGTTCAGTTCCCACGTCTGGGGCTTAAGATAAGAGTTGGGCTCGAGGTTATGAAATAAGTAGAGCTTCTTCTGCTGGGTAGAAATTCGATCTAGACTTACAAAGAAGATAGAATCAAAGGTACGCAGTGAGCCCCGAGAAATGGACGTATAGCCGGGGATATAGTTGGACCCTTTACTTCAACACTTAACAGATTTTTCATATCGCTTACAAAGAACATCAGGATGAATTCCAAGGCAAAATGATTCGGGCTAGTTAAGGTCCATCCTTCAACAAAGGGCTCGTCTTTCCTTCAAGAGAGATTTGTTCTTCTTCGATAGAATGGCTATTTACTCTTATTCTCAACTTGTGGTCGAGGTTTACATTTTCTCGAAATCAAATTCTATTAAAGAAAGCTAACATAACAATTGGTTAAAGAAATCCTTACCGATGGTACTTTTACTTTCTTTCCCGATTGGATGGCCTCTCGAACGTAAGGAGTGGAGAAGAAGGTGCTATTGCTTGCGATGATTCCATTGGTGGGACCGGTATCCATCCCATCTATCTGTTGGCTAATAATAACTTATAATAATAATAAGGGAGAATCAATCCACTAGTCGCCTAGACACCTAACTGTTCCCGTCCTTTACCTAAGATATAGGTCGAGCCACTTTGACACTTTGGTAAAGGGAGCTCTTGCTTTCGCTTGCTTTCAATCGCGGGTTCCACATTTTCGACATCGACGCATAGACGAAGCCTAGATGCATCAATTGCAATGTCCATAAAGCCAAGCTTTAGTCCCATACCCCTAACCTACGTCAACGTAAGGATATTCTATTATGAATTCACCGTCCCCGAAGCTCGCCTCACTCTTCCCGACCTCGGTCGATTCCTACGATCTTCGGGTCCTCCTTCTTTGCTTAGTCGGGTGAATTTCCCAAGACTAGAAGTCCTACTCGTGCTTGTGAAAAAAGAGAGGAAAACAGTTTAATTCAAGGCGCTTTTAAGCCCACCTATGAGCCGATCGCACCACACCTTTCGTGCACTCGCATCCATCCATACCAAAGCCATAGCCCAGCCCATCTAATCTCACGAAATCAAATTTAATGGAAATCACCTATACAAGTATCCGAACTCGCATTCTAATGCGCGTCGGACCCCTTCCAAGGAAGAAGGTAAAGACAGCAGCTCGGGAAGCTTCTTGCGTGCGTGCTTGGCTTCAACATTCTCGAGTCATTGATAGACTCCGCTTGTTAGGAGTGAGTTTAGTTACGAGCAAGAAAGAGATGATCGTCCTATAGGAAAGGCCTATGTTAGCGCATACGATTGATTTTTTTAATGTGGTAACATTCTAAGTGAGGTTGACTATTGACAGATCGTAACAAGCGGTATTATGCTTCTTTCTCATCCACTTGATTGGGGGAATTCACTTCGCATCCCCGAATGAACGTATAAAACTGCTAGTTTGGAGTCGGATAAACTGCGTGAAGAAATTCAATCGCAGTCTCATCGCTAAGCTTCCCGAGGCACTACACTAGTGATGCACCCTCCGATTGAATCCCCAACGTAGGTGCCCCAACCTACTCTGTCCAAGCACCCTACCAATGGTAAGAAGTCAAAGGCCAATAACACTAGCTAACCACAACCGAGAGCTACCCTAGATGAATTAGTTCGGCAAGAGCGGTAATAGTACCGCATAAGAAGTTGGAAAGGTCCCTTTGTAGCATACTTTACAGAAGAATCTTACTCATCCTCAAAAGTTCGGTTAGTAGTTCCAGAGGCATCGAGTTTAAAATCAAAATCCATAGAAAGGGACTTTCAAAGGCTATCTATATTATCTCTCCCCATTTTACCAAAGAAACCAGTGTTCAAGGAGATAGTAATCCCACGCCTAAAGGAAGCAAGGTGAGGATAGAAGAAGTCAACCTGAAAACAAGCTCTTTCGAGTTCTAGAGCTAGAGTAAGGTATGTATGCGTAGGTAGTAATTCCCCTTTTTATAGAGCAAGAGTTGGGAAAATCATTCATGTAGAGTCAGTCAGTTCGTCATGCTATTTTAACCCCAATGCTAGAATATATAGAGATAGAATTAGTAAGCCAATTAGTCTATCTGTCCCTTTTACTAGAGTAAGTAATTCCCTTCCCTTTTGTTTGCCAGCGTAGTGCATTGATCATTGAAGTAGGGGCTAGACGAGGGCATGGTCTACTTTTTGTTCTGAAATGACTAAGTACGACTTGGCTTCAGCTCGTGGGACTTGTTCTCTAGAAAAGTCCTAAACCCTACATCTTGCAGTCCGCTTTGGATTCGATTTGCTTTTAGTAATTATGTCACATTATATATATATATATATAAGTAATTAGAAGCTAAAGAGAAATTCAATATTACCATATTCTACCGCTCAACTAACACTATGTGATCCGGGTCAAGATGAATCGATCGAATTTCACAAAAATGAGGAGGCAAAGGGAGGCAAAGTGAGAGGTTCTCAAAGAAAAGACTTTATAGAACCTTACTCACAAGATACGGGGATGGGCCTACACAAGCGTAAGGAAGAGCTATTAGCTTGTCGGCGTAACGAATGAACTATCGGATGGTAGGCTAACTGCTTCCATACTATTTTAAGTCAAGAAAAGAAGAAAACTACCTTTTTTAATTGAAGGAGGAGTCGCGCATTCGTCTCACAGTATAGTATAGTAGCTTCAATCAAAATCCGTTTGAATTGATGATTTTTCACCGATTTGATTCCCCCAAAACCGTAGAAGCCCGGATCGGGTTTAACAATAACCCGAGATCCTTTATTCTATCTCCACTTCGAGCCGACCGAGCCTCAAGCCAATATGTATGAAAGAAACCAATCAACACAGGAATAGAGTTCGTAGCGAGAAGATAAAGTTCCTCGCCTTGAAAAGCACTTCACTGGGTAATAAAAAAGCTACCTAAAAGATTTTATTACCTTTACTCTAAGATGCTATAAGATAATTGGGAATCTTTTAGCCGCTATTCCTGCACTATTGTAAATGTAAACCAGCTTGATAAAGGGTAGTGGTAGAGTCTCAAGACCACACCGAAAGTGCGATAGTCGGGCAAACAATCTCCTCTTTTTATCATATCATATAAGGTAGGGTATTGAATCTATGGCAATTCAAAGCGGTATAAAATTCTTAACTACAACCACTTGTATTCACTCGTGCTTTGTTCAACTCAAAGAGAGTTTCACTCGGGCAATAAGAGATATTCTTTATAACTGGATAGGTTGTTGTTTCAGGGAGAAGGTAAGGGCCCAAACCAAAGGTAAAAAGTTACATTACTCGAGAGTCAAGCAAAGAAAAAGAGGGGGTACGATGAGATCACCGCCGGCTTGTTTTTGAGTGACGGATCACTCCTAAAAGCAACCTTTCATTGATCTTAAGTTCTTAAGGGACCGAGGGAATTAGTTTGGGCTCGGTTAGGTTTACTTGATAGAATGAGTAAATGCGCATTCCCCCCTGGATGTGGGCCGGTAGCACGAATGGGGCATTGTGCCTTAGGCTTTTGTACAATCATTGAAGGGGCCGCCTTTACATAGCACACCCACCTCTCTAAAGGGTCAATCCCGACTTGGTTGGGAAGTAAGGGTCTCGAGTTCATCAAGCGCAGTTCAGCAACACACAAAGAATGGTTGGTTGGAGTGCCCGAACAACTCAAAACCAAGCAAAGGGATAATATAATGAACCATCACACGAGTTCGTTGCAAGGTGGCGAGCCCTTACTTTTGCTTGTCCCCCAAGTTTACTTAGAAAGAGCTCCTCAAGATGTGCATGAACAACTTCAGCACGACTTATCATCGACACTCCTGCCCAAAACCTTTAAGGGATTCTACTACTTGTGCACTAAAGCTTACGATGTGGAAGCACATAGCAAACGGTGTGTCTTACGAAGTACTTGAAGTTCGTTCTGTTACCTTATTAAGAAAGTAGATGAATCACTTTTCTATTAAAAAGTGGACTTCTTTTTCGCAACCTATATGCGTATCACGGAAAACGAGAGTCATTACTTTTCTTTCTTTTTCCCTAAAATGAAATAATTGGGGGCTATCGGTTCCGTTCTGTTCTCTCTCTCTCTTCTTCTTTTTACTTTTTTCTTTAAAATCTTTTATGCTTGGCTATACCAACATGGGAAACCCGGATTCCCTCCCTTTGAAGTGCATTTATCGATCAACTCCCGAGTCGATTTTAAAGGGGTGAAAGGCCCAACTTATTCATTCATGGCCTATTTTTTTGTTTGATTGATCTTTCTTTCGTATTCATTCGGCCCGAGGCAAAAGAAAAGTCATACAAAGAAAGGTTCTTTCATTCAATGCATAATCAAGTGGGACCCTATGGATTCCTTCAACTCAATGAATGAAGGGAGGAATATGAGGAAGGCCAGACTTTATGAAAATTCAAACAAAAAGGAAAAGGGTAAAACCATATCTTCTTGAATAATCTGACCGAATGAGGAAGAGCTCTTTATGTGATCTCACTTTACCACTATCCTAAAATGCGCGAAACTTCGATTGGTGGAAGACGGTCCATGAAGATTCTCCCTTTTCTTACGTGCAATTCCCCTCTTTTGGTAAGCATCTAGTATCTCAAAGAATGAACATTTCTCTAAGCTTATCATGTAGCTTATACGTCATTTGAAAGCTGCTTCAAGGATCCAACGAATAGCTAAGGTTTGTTGATGATCCTTGGCTACAATCCTAAGGACATCATAAATAGTACCCGCTATTCTTACTTTTTCCACTTCGCATATGGGCTTTATATTCTCTCGACGTCAACCATAAGTTTGATTACATCGCGTTGATTCGAGCGGCGATGAAAAGTTTGATAAAAAAATAGCACGAACTATCGTTCTTTTACCTTCTTTCATGAAAAGTTGACCAACTTCTTGATCAATTGTTTTTGCTCACTATCCAAGCCCCTCATATAGCTAAGAATTTCCGAGCAATTGGAAGCCGCTTTCTATGACGATGCAAAAATTTGATATTACGCAATCGTTCTCGTCCCATCTTTATCAGCCAACTCCCTATTTCTCTCTTTCTCATCACGAACACTATGTCACTCTTTGCGTTCCCTCCTCTTATTTTAAACCTTTTTGCCACTTTGCTCGATATTCTTTCTATTTCTTTCTTATTATTGGGAGTTTGCCTATACTATAGACTCTATTTCAAGCGACTCCGTTTATCTATTAAAATAGGGAATCACCTGCCTTTTTACTCAACTGCTTCATCACGTCAAAAATTTGTTGGTTGAAGGGCCGAGCAATGAAGAACAAATGCACCGAATTTCACAAACACGCTGAACACTTAAAATATCCGACACCTAAGACAAAAAATATACACTTCCCTTTATACACCACTTTTTCTATTAACTCTTCCATAAAGCGAGAAAGGCTACTTTCTTTATAGGAAGCAACCACTCACAGTTAAACCATCTCACACTAATCAAGATGAACTATTATACGCATTACTTTATCCGTAAATAACTCAATCAATTACCTTATTTAAGATGCGCCCAAATCCATTCAACCAGCCACTCAAGGGTTTGGATTTACCATTTCCGCTATTCTTGCCAAGGAATAAAGTAAAGGGTCTACTGATACCCCTTCGCGTTAAAGCTTTGGTTTAGAGTAATCGCTTGTTCCTTCAGTCTTTAGAGGTTATCTCTTTTCCTTCTTCCTAATGGACTACGAGGACCGTAGGATTTAGGACTCTTATAAAGAAGGATTATTGGCCTCTGCTGCTACCACTAGCTTAACACTACCAAAGACAAAGCTTACCTATTAATCACGCACCCCTTCCTTACTTGCTTATTTCCTTGCTTGCCCGGAGAGAGAATCTTAGAAAGAAATAAAGGATCCCCTACTTACTTAGTACAAGGAAGGGAAAGACTTACTAAAAGACCAAGAGATCAAGCTTTCCTTCTTGTCTTGGCTCCTAGGACTTCTTACAATGAACGGGAAGATAGAGAAAGAGAGACAAGAAAGAAAAAGATACAGAAAGCTAAGGATATAATGAATGGCGAAAGGGAGCACAGAAAGGCGCAATACCAAAGCTTTTTTGAAAGAGAAGAATATGCCATAGGTTTCTTCCCGGTTTGCTTTGGGAAGGGGCATTGAAAGAACACGACATAGTGGAAATGCTCCTAGACTAGAGAAGGTTCCCTCGTAAGTCCGATCCTCTCAACTCATACTACAAGATGGAAATCCACTTTTCTCGACAGGGTCTTCCTTCTCGGAGAATATGTCTACTATGCTTTGAAGCGAAGAGAACATGATGCTTATTTAAATGTCGATGAGACTAGTCGATGCTCCCCGTAGTACATTCCCGGATCCGAGCTACCCGGATCAACCCACCAATTAGTACAGTTAAATCGGTGAGTACGTGGGAACAACCAAGAATGAATAGAAATTTAAGTCACCGGGTAAAGAAGCGAGGGGATCAGCTCAATTGAAAGAGAGGGCGTGATCGGCATACAATTATTCATTTTCATTTCTTGCCTGTTACAATCGCGTGATAACAAATTTCATTTATTGTTCAGATTCGATCGTAAGGGAAGGGCATTTTCTTGTCCCACCCGGCAAGATTAAAATAAAAGAGAAAGAATTCGTTGCAAAAACCTCTTTTCTCTCAGTTTAACCAACTGAATAACCGGCTCCTACCAGCTCAAGTGAGGAGAGAATAACCCCGTCCCCCTTGGCTAAATGCTTGTATTCCTTCACTCAACTTTGGCTTGATAGGCGTAGCATGATACTAATATTCTTGAGCCCGGCTTGGTATGCTTGCTTTAACTATATCTATTGACAGCTTTTTTGGTGTCAAGACCAATAGCAGCAGAGCGTCGATTAAGGCTCGTTCCAAAAGAGATATATGTGGAGCGGTTCCAATTCCTTTTCGGAGGGACTTACGCCGCTTCGGTACATCAACTCTTCTTATAAGTTCGACATCGGGGCGCTTTGCTGTCAGAGAGAGCCTTCCCGCATCAACCAACAGAGACTCCGCCTTTGAGTCGGCATCCCGTCATGGAGCACCTTTATAGAGTCCACCACCGGTTGTACTAGGTGATCACTCAGCTCTTTGTCGGCAGCTAATAGTGTGTTAATTTAAATCCTCGTGCTTCACGAGAGCCATAATGATCGTGGTAAGCTCACGCCGAACTACTAGATCACAAACCCGAGGCAGCATCTTTGCAATTTAGACCTTGAGTTCTATGCTATTTACTTCTTGAACTGCGGTCTCGTTTTCCTGCTCTTAATAAAGCAAGACAACTTCTCCGTAGGTGATAGCACTAATTCGGTACCTCGGATGGCGGATGAGAGCGATGCGCCTAGCGCACCGAAAAATAATTACAATAGAGCGATGCCATACCAGGTCTCCTTTTCTAACTCAAAGTGCCTATAGGATTTGGTGGTTCCGAGATGTCCGACTCAGAGCTCGATCTATCCACATCATAGACCTTATGGCACTTTGCCTTCTGCTTGATTCTTCGCCCTTCATGGCGTCTCCGGACTCTCTTCCAAGGGCCACTTCCTTTGAGTACCGACCTCATACTATCTCTTGCCTCCCTATCTTTCTACAAAAATTCCTGGGTCATTCCTTCACGCACCGCTCTCGCGCCTGTAGCCTCGCGTCACGTAGCCTTTTGCCTTTTGCGCGCTATATATATGCTATGCGTATGCTTGCTCGCTTAGGCGCGCTATTTACCCTAGCAGGATCCCTCCTTATACTGTTTGCCATTCATTCCAAAGCTTTAGAATATGGTTACGACCTGGTCGGTGTTTATCAATAGACCGATCCATCCGACCTTTGGTGGCCCGGTGTCGAGCGCTCTCCCTCTAATTACTACAAAGCACGAATAAAAAAGCAAAGCAATTCTCTTTTTCATTTATAAAGAATGAGGAGAGGCATGAGGATTCATTGTTCCAAAGTTTGAGGCTAGCCGAGAGTGCCCCTCTATTCTATTAAGATATTACAGCTTGAATAAGAAGTCCCAAATCTTAGTCGGGGATATGACTATTCTTTGAGTACTATACTCAACTTAAGACCATATGGTCGAGAGATCTTCTTATATCAACCAGTTATTTCCTGCACTTGTGATTGTTCCAATGCCCAAGGAAAATAAAACAGAGGTTATGCAAAAGTGAACTTCCCTTTTTTCACGTAGAGCAGGTTTTCCCTCAATGTAGAGGCCTTATAAGTTGCCTAGGTACTCTCCAGATCGTGAGTACTGATAGATATTGGGTCTATCCATCAGCCTTCTCTAATAGGGCACTCAACCATCCCATGGTCAAGTGCACAAGAAAAACACTAAAGCAAGAACCAGCCCCGATCCACCAATCAAATCAGTGAAAAACGATCTCCATTTTCACTTGGCTTAAAGGCCCAAAGAAGTGAAGAAAAAAAATTCGACAGGACTGAAAGCACCAAGTCAGAAATAAACGAGCAAGTGTCGTGTGCAAGTGTAGCTTTCAAGTTTGTCTCCCTGTTGCCTTAAGCCTGGAGACCGGGGGTGCTTAGGACCAGAGATGCTTGCAGACCGGAGGTCGCGGTAGCTTACTTGCTAAGGTACGAACTAGTGTTGGTAAATGAACGAACCTGTGAATTCTCGCGGCAGAACTTTAGACTTACTTAATAGGGGCTCCCTGACGATCCCGAACCTTCCAACCAAAAGTAATGGGTATGTGTTGTTTCTTGGCACTATCTTTCTTTGTTATGCCAACCTAAAAATAGATAGGGATACGGAGCTTGACTTGAAAACAAACAATTGGCACTGCCCCCTATCACAACAAGGTAGACATGGCACTTTTTGCCTTCCTTAAGTCCAGGATACGAAAACAATTCCTCTAAAAAAAAGAGCGATTGAGAGTGGATTTTAGGTTCGATAGTGTCGAGAAGGTATTCACCACCGGTGACCGTACTTTCGTAAAAGCATCATTGGGCGGTGGTTCCTTTCTTTTCTCTTGAACCTCGAACAAAAAATTGATCCCGCCATTAGCTCGACTAAGAGTTCCATTCCAAATCGAAAAAGTAAACTGAACTTGACTTAAGACGAAGGAACCGAAGCGAAAAAAATGGTTTCTTAAGGCTTCAAACTACTAGTCATTAAGACTACTATGAAATAAAAGTAAAGAAGTCCTTTTCTTGACTTGGCTTGCGTGCATTATACCTACCCCCTTTTAAAAATAACTTTATTTCAATCTCAACAAAGAAATGAAATCATAACTCTTTGCTTGTTGTCCTCTTACTCTTTTAGCCTGCCTTGTGGGGGTTTCTCGGGTGTCTACGGCGGATCCAATCAGTCTCGTGAAGAAGAGAAGTCTTTTCCAACCTTTCCCATGGTTTAGTAAAAGGGATGGGAGATTTTCTCTTCATCTGGGGGTTCATTTCATTCATTATGAACTCAAAAGTTTAAGGCTGATTAGTGAGGTCTTAAAAACTTCATACAATAAATGATCAGCCATTCCATTTGTGCTTTCAACAAGTAGGTGACGCGAATCTATGCTTTCTATGTTTCAATCGGATACCAATTGCTTGGATGCGTTTGAAAGCCTCGAGATTACTTGCAAAAAAAATTCTTTCTAGGTTTGTCTTGTGTCTATGTAACAAATGGTCCATTTATTGATGGGCGAACGACAGGGATTAAACCCGCGCGTGGTGAATTCACAATCCACTGCCTTGATCCACTTGGCTGCATCCACCCCTACCCCCACACAGGTTTAACTCTCTATCTACGATCAGATCCTTTCTGAACCCCCTATGACCGCTATAAAAGAGAAGCTTTTTCCTATACTATAGTTGCAAGTCTATTGTTGTGTTTTGGAATTAGGGGAAGAAAAGCTTCAACAAGTAGAAGCTTCCTAGAGATTAAAGATAGGGGTTAGGCGGGCAGTGAAGGATAGGGGTCGGGCGGGCAGTGAAGGCTCGTTTAGTAAACAGCCAGCTACGGCTTTGACGAGCAGCAAGCAGAGCTTGAAGAAGCGAGCCCCTATTAGAGAAAGCCATTGCGCGCTAGCCCCTTGTTTGTATAGGATTCCAAACTTGCGCACCCTTAAACTACAAGCTTTGAAGCCCCTACTTTATTTATGTTATGGGATATTTTAAGAAGCCCCTTTCTACAAACCTTTCCATAATATAAAGGAAGCTCGAAGAGCTTTCTTCGCATGCTTGAGTGCAGCTTTTCCCTTTATATGGAAGAACCAACACTTAAAGGGCGTAACCAACGGAAAGTTCTCACCCTGTCTCCGACATTGTTCTCTGACGATGGCCCCTGGGCGAAAGGGGCCACCATTGTCTTTCTTTCTTCAATCGTTTCGATCAGGACAAGTGGGTTGGTTCGTTTCATCCTCCTATCTACCCAAATCTCTATCTTCGTTCGTGATCATGTTAGGCGAAAGGTAGTTGTAGAGGAGCGGCTGTGAAACGGCGATTCCCCCCTTTCCATTGAAGTAGGGGCCTCCTTCCCCGCCATTCCGGCCTATTATTGATAGGGATTTTACCGATGCTGAAGGTAGCTTGCTTACCAAGCCACCCACTTGAGAAGCTAGTCGCCAGAAAGAAGCGACGAGGAAGTGAAGCTGTCGTAGAAGCTTTGCCCCCTATAGTCGTAGTACTCGGCTCGTCGCTACTTTGATTCAAAAGGTAACCGATGGTTCCCGACTTTCTCCGATTTCTGCAACCGTAACCATTTGTCACTCCAATTACTTCATCCAAAAACTTTTTTTAGAGCTACAAAAAAGTCAAGGATAAGCTTGCATTCTAGAAGCGGTAGCTTCCCGCCTCCTTCATTCCTACAGCCTCCTTCGCTCCGGTGAGAAGTTCCCCTCCCTTTTCTAAACCAGATTGGTCTGCCTCAGAAAATGTACAAAGTGGAGCTGCTCGCTATTTGGCTGACCCTCTTATTCCTATTCGGGTTAGGTTGACCCAAAAGTAAAGTAAGAAGGAATGGAACCACTAGAGAGTCATCTGCAGTTCACACTTGGGCAAAGATGACTTACTTTGAAAGCGGAACACGAACCGATTTCTACTATTCTGGGTTCTTATTTTTCATAGCGAAATCAATGTTTATGAGAAAGTAAGTGAAGTTTCTATGGTGTTCTACCTTTATTTGCGTAGTCCCGGTCCACAGTGGAAGGCTCTGTCCCTTAGCCTAGTCTATATCTACAGCTGACGCAACTCCGTACCGACGCCTTACTACTACTTAATTTAATTAATTAATGGCTAAGCGATTTCATAACCTGAGCTTTCCTTAACCATCTAACCTTACGAAGTAAGCTTAGCCTCCATTTCTTTATAGTTCGACTAAATGACTTCGTAACCTTAACGTATTTTCTTTTATACTTTAGCATAGGCCTTCGCCACTTCAAACGGGCGCTTTACCCCTTTTTCTTTTTCCGTCTCTGAAGTGAGTGAAGTCAAGTTAGCATCTGCAAAGCAATACACAAAAATCCCCGTCCTTTAGAAAGACGATAGCGATTCCCTCCTCCCTCGAACTACCCAGAAAAAGGCCATCTCACCTCGGACGACTCAGTCACATAGAAGCAGGCAACTCATTCAGTATAGTGACCAAGACCCTATACTTGAACTTGCTAAACACACGTATTGCCGCGGAAAAGAAAGGTATTAGAACTACTCTCAACTCGCTTTTCTTCATTCTGATTGGTAACAACCTCAACCAATCTATCATTAATAATGAAGGGCCCTATGGGTTGGCTTTGGGCATTGTAAAGATACAGATGTAAAGGTTTTCTAGAGCAAGGGTGCACGTTAGCGCCCATTATTTCTTTTCTTAAAGTCAAGTTTCTCGCTTATTATGGTCGTAACTTTTTCCTTGTCGGCTGGCTTTAGTCAATACATTGCATTGCGCGCTCCAGGATAAAAATCTTCTTAACTTAAGAAGGGTTCCGTCTCAAACTCTGAGTGTTTCCTAAGGAGATCAGGTTAGGGTTGGTCTGGCCATCTATTGTTATACCCGAATCAATTTCATTTATTCATGGTGTAGATAGATCAAGGTCGAATCCTCAATGGGGCTTGTCCCCCTAATCACTACAAGACGGCTAGTGCCAGATCTGAGTCTGAGTATGAACAGCTGGAAAAAGGGTTGATTGGAGAATTTATAGTGGCTGTTGCATCTGACTTTGAGACCTCAACTGGCTTTGTTTTGTTGTTTGATGGGCGTATTGAATGTGAAAAGCATTTAGCTATTATTTTCCTTTCGTATCCAATAGATGGGCTTGCTTTCGTGCCTAACAACTCATATTGCTACTCCATGAGATTCGGTTCGAACTCAAGAATGGGGCGAGTCCGTTTGATTTGATGTTGTTGACTTTGATGCAGCTGTGCTCTTTGCTCTCCCTCTCAGCTGTTATGTCCCTTCCCGCTAGTGCTACTGTGCCCCCCGGAAATCATTCTTTACCTGAACCCGGCCTAAAAGGGAAGATTAGCCCCTGATGAAGGGGAATGGAGGATCGAAGTAAACGAAGTAGTAGTAGGGCTTGCAAACCGGAATGGGAAGATATGGGGAAATAAAGCCTACAAGCATGTCTTTCTAGTTTAGGAAGAGAGAAACTAGAATTTCACTATTTAATATGAATTATACTTTCATTCCTATTCCTTCAAATCCAGCACGACATGTGTCAAGAAGCGTAGTACCATACCCGAACCTACCTCCCAACGAGGAGATTTATTTTCCCGGGAATGAGGCAAGATAGAAAGACCTTGAAAGAGGGATTGATACTTCAACTTTCAAGCAAGAGCAAGTGCATTTAAAAGTTCGCCTAGTACTCGAATTTAGTTCTCCTTCCACTTTGACTTCGACTATTGCTACTTCCTCGACCCGACCCCGAGATCTTGAATTCTTTTAACAGACAGAGACTGCCTTTAATTAGTTTGTTGAGGAACGGGCTTGACTATATAAGACAGCCCCAGTTTTTTCATTCTGAACGTAGACTACGTGGAGGTTGAGACAGAGCTCTGTTGATTCGGTCGAAAGTCAGCTTCTGCTTCTGCACGAATATCCTCTGGGTCGTTCTTTATCTGTATTGGCAAGTCAGGGCAATATATATATACTCTATAGGTGCCTTTTCTATGCCCTTTATCTTTTTCAACTCAGCTCTATTGCCCGAAGCTGATGCTCATAGGCCCGTTGCCTCTTATGAATAGAATCTTAGAGAAAGAATGTGATACCGAATAATCTTTGGTCTTCTCCCTAATGCTTGTCGTGGGATTACTGGGGGTAATCTTGGGTTCAGGCGAATACTTTGATAAAGAAGACCTACCCTTAGACATGCATGATTGCACAAAGCGATGAAGTTTCAGCTATTGTCATGTGAGAGGACTTCCACTAAGCCTCTTGGATCCCCTATCTGTTATGAGAAAGAGTTTTCACTGCATGAAAGTGGAGCTCTAAAGTAAGCAACTAGGCATTCCTTCTATATGGGGTTCGCTACTTCCTCAAATAGCCAAACCTTGATGTGACAAAGACGATAGAGCGAACAACCAGTTAATCACCGGGTTCTAGAGGGAAAGCACACGCTGATTGGATCACACACTGGAAAGTGGTAATCCTCAGGCCCCTAGGCCGATTTTAAGTAAAAGTAAATGTATCACTTACCCAGTATGGTTTTCCATCATCACCGAGGCAAAGAGGGATGAAGTACGATCTTACTTTCGTAATAGCTATAGTTCTATTTCCCGGGATGTCTACTATTGAGCTGGTCTTTCGCTAGAAAGGATGGTAGCAAGGCGAGTGATCCTGCACCACTAACTCCAGCTCAAGTTGGTATATCTTTTTCTCGACTAGAGCCCTTCTTTGGGGTCAAACCATTAGAGGTGTGGTTGACCGGGCCTATTTCGGATACTTGAAAACCTTTGTCATCGGTCTCCTTTAACCGATCTAGTGGTATGGAGTGGCTGGAGTAGTCATTTGTGCTTTGCCAACTATTAGTATGAGTAAGAGGGGAGCAAAGCGCTATCCTAAAGTAAGTCCTAAGATTCTGCAATCTTCCATAACACCCCTTTCATTGTCTCTATTCTATTGGTGGACGGTCGTAACTCTAATATAAGGCTTTGAAGCATCTCGTTTCTCTATAGCGGCAATCTTCCAAGGGAAAATAATCGGAGTAAGTTCTCATAGTTCCCTAGCCTAACCCTATTGATTCACCCGTTGGGCTAATAGCACTGCCCACTTTCTCTTTCCCGGATCTTGAATGGCAAAGGTATTTGCAAAGCTTGCCTGGTTGGAGGTCTCATCTTTCGTGCTTCCTAGGTCAAGAGGTTACTAGATAGGGGTTTTTCATTTCCTAAATCTAAATAGGTCCACTCTAAGTCTTTTACCCGGTGTCCGCCTTCTTCTATTTCTTGGCCAACTGGTAGCGGAGGGGTATTTCCCTTTTCTTTTCGTTCGGTTGGGCTCATTTGTTCTCTTAATGTGAGAGCGCTTTAACATCGTAGTCCTGAAGTGGCTCAACATATTCTCTGTAGAGGGTCTTCCCTTTATCTATTGTAGTCAAAGCATGGTAAGTGTCCCTATTCCTTAGTAGAAAACGGATGTCAAGCAAGCGGATGGGTCTTATATCTTAGGGAAAGAAAGGGCCTTCAAGGGCTTTTTTCTGGCGATAGAACGCAAAGTTCCGTCCATGGAGTTCGCCTTTACTTTGGTTGCCCAAATAAAATAAGTCGATCTTTGCTTAGGTTGTCTAGTCAGTAGTGAGTAAAGCGTTGTTAAGCCCTAAGGCTGGAAGGGTTCCCTACCATTCTCAAATCTTTGTGGTCCACGTAATCGTATAGAAAGAAAGGGTGGGTCTCTCTTCTTCCTTCTCTATTTCATCTTCATCTGTAAGGCTTCATTGCTTAATGAGAGAGATCTTAAAATGGGACAACTCCACTTTCCTTGAGCTGATCCCTAACCTAAGGTTGATAACCCGGAGGTCTTTGAGGAGTTCAGACCTATCTCATAGTGCAACGTGCTTGCAAAAAGAAAATCTCAAGAATTTTGGTGAATCGGCTTAGGGAAATGCTTGATGAGTTGGTGGGTCCCCATCGGTTGACTTTCATTAAAGGCGGAACATTATTGAAAATATTCTTCCGGCTCACGGGATGGTCCGTAATCTTTCATAGAGACAAAGGAACTCCTAAGTTTTGCGCCAAGTTAGATATTCACAAGGCGTATGACTTCGTTCCTTGGGATGCTGTCCTTAATACCCACCCTTGAATCCTTGAAGTTTCTTGAAATTTATAGGTAAGATGGATTAGATAATGTATCTCCATAGTGTCATTTGCGCTTATGATTAACGGATCTCCATCTAGCTTCTTCAGGGTGGCTTTCTTGGTGAATATCTCTTAGAGGTTAGCTCTCTGTAGCGAATAAGGTAGTGCTAACTATCTTCGCAAGATGAGAGCAAGCAAGTCCCAAGCGAAAGTAAGGTAGTGCTTTCGCATAGCATAGGTCTCTCGTGTGCATGAATGTGTTGATTGCGCCTTTGTTTTTTCTTTAATAAATATCTCTTAGCTCTGCCAATTAGTAGGACTTCCTGCACCAAAGCTTAGTAAAGTAGAGAAGAAAGAGGATGCACAACGAAGAGAAGCAAGACCCAATACCCAAGGACGAAAGGGAGAATGTAAAAGAGAACCACTTAGCCCAAAGGGAAGAAGACTAAAGACAACCAAAATGGGAGAGGAGAAGAATGAAGCCAACCCCGATAAAGGTAAAAAAAAAGAAGAAAGCAAATAACTCCGAGAGAGGGGAAGGGCGAAGAAGTAAACCATCCAGAGAGGGAGAAAAAGGAGGAAGAAATAGGATTCGGATGAAGAATAAGAAAGAGAGAACGATGCCGAGGTTGAAGTCGAAACCTAAGTCGAGTTCAAACTAAAGAATGTGCCTAAGTTGAAGCTTAAGTCGATGCCAAAGCCGGTCTGGAATAGGGAACACCAATTGAAAGAGATGGCTTCCCTTACTAATGTGGGATCAGTTCCTCTCGAACACCTCCTAGGAGTGTCGCATTCGATGCATCATGGGTTTTAGAGAGGCGCCTTGCGTGGCTTCTATCTAAATTGAGGTTTTTCCTACCTAGCTCAATAAAGGGGAAAATGCCCTTACGGGGTTATTTTCGTTTAGTCTAATCCTATTCTCATATGAAAAGGCTTATCGATCCCTTTTGAGTCGGATGTGGCATTGCTGATTTGAGAGCAGCTTGTCATTTCTACTAAAATTATCCCGCGCTCTTCGCCCGTCGCTCATGTGTTAAGCCATGTCTTCAGCCTAGTGCCATCTACACCATATCTGATTTCCTTTCCTTCCCGCCTCTGATCCAGCTACTCCTCTTCTTTTAATGCCTACAGAGAGGAGAGGTTTAGTTAGCCTTCTTCTCTCCGTTCAGGAGCGCGCTTATTTTTTTGAGAGTAGCTTATTCTTGTGCTCAAAGATGAACAAGGCATTCGAGCAAAGGCATGAAGAAGTCTAGGCTTTAGTTCACTTGCAAGAGAGTGCCCTTATTTATTCAACGTCCTTACTTTCTTCGATGCGCCTAGTAAAGTAGCCATATTCACAAGGAAAGGAAGCCATAGACCGATGGCATAAAATGAGTTAGATTTTCGGTGCTAGCAAGAAGCAATTTCTTTGGGTAGCTCATCGATGATGAAAGAAGCAGCGGTAGCATGAAAGAAAGAGAAGTAGAGTAGGATGAAGGAAGCGAAGTGATAGGCAAGCGTGTCCGGAAGAGCTAATGCTATTGTAGCAGCTCCTTAGCCTTCTTTCAGTCCTCCATTCTCTCTTTGGAAATGTGTATCACCATACACTCATCTCATACCAAATACTGAATCTAGGGCTAAGTTCCAATCTTTCAACCATTTTTCATATCTTTGACTTGGAGATTACCGGTCTTCTGTCTTAACCCGACCTTATTCAGAGAGACTCTTCAACAAAGACCTTTTCGCACCCAAAGCATCTTAGCAATGTTCAATGTCCGTCATTGATAATCTTTCTCATAGATTAGTTTAATGCCGACTAGATTTGATCACAACTAATGGGTAGTACTATAGGGGTCTTACTCTCGTGAGTGAATGACAAAGAAATGTAGAATGTCAAGTCGTGAAACCCAAATCGCCAATCTTTTGCTTTTGCTATTCCGTGTAGCGGAGACTTTTTAGTAGAAATACCAAGCTGTGAGACTTCGTTCAAGAAGAATCCCAGTGTGAAAGACTTGGCAAGATTGGCTTCGTAGTGGTACCAAAACTTGGATGAACAAGTCGAAATTTCTCTTTTAGCTATACCTTCAGTAAATCAAAACACAAGTTTAGAGCACCCTAACGGTGGGACACGACATGGAGATTCAATCATCTTTCTCTCTTTAACCTCTTTCCTCATTCTTGAAGCGAGTGTTCGGGCAGGTGAAGTGATGGCTAAGCGAGTCAATCAACGAGCGAGATATATGAAGTGAACCGATAGGGCCCCGAGTTTCATTTCGCCTTGTTCCAAGTAACAAGATCTATTTCGAGAAAAAATGAGGGATTCATTAGCTAGAGCAAAGGGCTATTTCATGAACTCGAGGAAGAATGAGTACTAGTCCTGGCTTTTAAAAGACTAGTTCATGTCCTGTTCGTGTCTAAGAGAGCAGCAAAGCCCCCAGAGCGGTATAAGAGAAAGAAGTCAGTGCTACTTTTGCTGTTATTCTGAGAATCTTTTTTTCTATTTCAAATAGTGTCTCACCTGAAACTTCTTGCTTGAATGCCCAAAGATCCGCCTTATCGAACATCTAAGACTGATGGCATTAAGGCATAAGCGCTATCGAATCTAGCTATCCTGAAGTGACTTAAATACGATTGAATAGAAAGAGAAAGAGAATAGGCGGAGAATGCCCTGAGAGAGGGAGCTGTGAGGGAATGGAAGCTACCTTGCGTCTACTAGAACAAGTACTAGCATTAATGAAAGGGAAATGTTTAATCAGGTCAAAAAAGCCGAGATGCTTCTACTTCCCAAATTGCCTCTGTTGGCATCATCCAAAGAGAAAGACTCGGTCTTAGTGGTTGCCAATAGAGAAGGTAGAAGGCGCTTTAGCCCTTTTGCTTGTTGAGAAATGTCCCCCTTTTGCATATCTCACTTGTTTACAGCTCTTATGGGTATTTTAGCGCTGCTTTCACATGATGCAATATTTAGGCCTCCTAGACCTGCTCTCTCGCCCAAGCCTCATAGCATTCATATTCCAAGCACTAAGTATTCCCTGCTGCTCGGATCGTCAATCCACCTCTATGTACCATTTTCCTCGCATAGAGCTCGATTAGTTCTTGGTAGGAGGGAACTAAGACTTTATCTAAGGTTCATTTCTATTTGCTCTCCCGCTACGCTAGTACTTAAGAGACTATCTTAGCCCAGAGTGATCCTCCACTACCAAAGTGGAGACACATTTATCTCATCAGCTCCTTACCGCTCCGTGGGGCTACCTTCACATCACTTCCTTGAACTCGCTTAAGGAAATCCCAAGCTCCAACACTCGAAAAGTAAAACTACACAACAACAAGGCAATGGGGCCTACAAAGACCCATTTATACCACCACTCAAAACACCAATTATGAAACCCCCTCTCTCCCACTTCACACCTCAGAACGCACCGTTCTTATAGAGAGAAAGGCGCTTTCACATCTTCTTAACCCGAAATGGCTGGGGAGAGGTTACAAGGTATCTCGACCGACGAGGGAGAGAAAAGGTTCCCTTTTTAGGGTACTCACGGGAACAGATCTAGTGGAGACGAGGTGGGGCTGTAGCTCGGAGGATTAGAAGCTCGAGAGCTTGTACCTTGATAATGGAATAGGAACGACCGAGATTCGTGTTGGTCGATGCTATAGTGTAGAAAGTTTTTTGATCGGAATATGTTCGAGACAATAAATAGGCAAAGCCGGCTCTTTGATGAATGCCTTTTCGGGAAGTCAAAGGCCAAGATTGGAGTTGGAAAAGCTGAAGCTAAGGGCTGAATAAGAAGTGAATAAGAGGATAATGCATCAGTAGATCTCCGGGATCAACAGACGGTCTTACTAGCGATGAGTAAACAAAGTCGCTAGGAAAGCTATAGATAGGTATCAAGGCACAAGTTTAACCGACAAGTAATTTTCGAGGACCTCCACCTATTTATTAAGTTAAGAAGAAGAAAGGCTTTATCGAGGAGCAAAGGCTAAGGGTGGATACTGAGATCATAAGTTATAAAGGAGCATCTGTCGCTCTCCCGTTCTTCCCGGAAGTCGATTACTTTGAAGAGAAATGGAGGACGACAGAATCTAAGGTTTCACTCAACGAGTCGATGTGACTTAGTCAAATTCAAAGAAAGTTCTTGTTCGGACTATCGATTGGCTTTGAAGTGAAAGAGTGGATTTCGACTCGCTTCCTCTCAATCCTAGACTTCCTATATGCGGCAGCGATGAGAAGACAAAGACCGACTTCAAAGACTTATTAATAAGAGTCTATATCCGCGGATTCTTCAATTTGCTTTCTCCTCAAAGAGGATCATCCTCAAAAGAAGGTCATCGTAGATGCTCTTTCATCATTAGCGGATCGAAGAGGAAAAGAGATGGAATTCCAAATCACTGACTTAGGAAGAAATAGAACAAGTCGAACTAAAGCTCCATAACCCTTTTCAAAGAAATCGATTAAATGCAAGGGCCAGAGCGGAAAGCCAATTTTTGATCCTTTTTCAAAGTGCTTGACTTTCACTATTATTCCTAAAAAATCTCGTCATGATTTTGTTTTCTAAATAAAGGGATTTGCGATTGGGCATGGAAAACGACGATGGAGTAGAAGGAATAAAGGATTGCTTTGTGAAAGAGATGCCCGTGAGGATCGGAGAAAGAGCAAGGGAAAAAAGCCCTCTCTAGCAAGATTTTCTTTCCCTCCCGTCGGATATTATATGTTGGTTGCTGCAGTGAAACAAAACCCTATTTCGTTCGGATGATGGCACGAAAGGTAGCTTGATTATTGCATGAATCGGACGACGTGACTATCTATCCGTGGACAAAAGAGCTTGACCGCTCTCAAAGAGGGAAGAAAGGTCCATTGGCTTGAAGTGGGGCAGTCGGGTAGCAGAGTGAGAATCATATGAACGAAGCCCATTCATTTGCCCGTCTTTCCTAAGGCTCGAGGCCAAAAAGGGTTTCAAAAACTAGTTGCAACTAGTAGTGGCGTGAGACTTGACTCGATAAAGAGCCATTTATGACCGATAATAATTTTAGGTATCTAAAGCTACAATATGTGGGTTTGAAATGTTTCATACTGGTCCTCCCTCGATTCTTCTATCAAATAT
>JAGYYJ010002618.1:0-37971 GCA_019671005.1 Hibiscus mutabilis | reverse complement strand
ATGTTGATAATCAAGTTCGATTGATTGATGTCAAGTGGATCAAAGGTTTTGCTTGTAAGCAAATAAAAGTGAGAGAATCCATGGTTTTCACTTGGAAGCTAAGGTGGAAGTTCCTATCCTTACATCCTGGATCCTGGCTTGCTCATGTCGTTTGTTGGGTGTTTTTGTTTGTTTGTATGTTAGAGAATTATGATGTTTTGTCGTCGACAACCTCAAATTCAATAATGTGTTGGAAAACAGTAATTGTTTTATCAAAATCCTCCAATTTTTCATGATTTTGTAATTTAGTTGGAAACTTAAAAGTTGGTCACAATTAGGTCAAAATGGCCTATCAAACATGTTACGCTGTTACAACATAAATCTATTATTGTTTTTTTTTAATCCTCTCTTGACCAACTCTAATTATTATTTTAATGTATTAGGTAATGTATACATTAATTTTCAAGATAAGGTATGTAATATATAATTTATGTGTCCAAATTAGAAAAAAATGAAGAATCAGCCTGAAAAGTGGTACCAAACAATTATAATTAACAAGTGAAACCTTTGAAAGCATTTTCTCTATTTGGATAAATAGTAACCATAAACTAAAATGTTGAAATTAATATCATACTATAAAATTTTAACCACTTGAAAAGTGTTTTGGAATGTGTGCTTTTTTTTAAATAATATGATATAACATTTTTAATAATTATAATTAACGGTTGAAAAGCTTATACATAAAATAAATAATTTGTTGCCAATACATAAAATAAATAATTAAGTATTTTTAATTCACTTAAAAGTTGTCATACTTATTATCTTGTAAAAAGATAATACTTACAATTCATAAATAAACGGATGTTGTTGACCAACGAACTTTCACCCCTTAGATGGCAAATGAAGCCCAAGTATTTCTTTTAATTTTGTTCGTTTGATTTATAGATCGGTTAATCTAAACAATGACATATCCTTTAAAGGATTAGTAGGGGTCACATTGCCCCCAAATTTTTAAAAATTTTGAATTTTATCTCTAAATTTTTTGACCATTTTAATTTAGCCCCCCTCAAGATTTTTAAAAATTCACATTAAACCTCAAAAGTTTAAATATTTTAATTAAATTTCTTACCTGTTTTTGTTAAATCTCTCAAAATTATTAAAAATTTTAGTTAAACCTTCAATTTTTAAAAAAAAAAATTTTTAAGCCTCTAATTTTTTTAAAAATTGAAGTTGATCCCTCAAACTTTTACTCCAAGTTCCGACGCTAAATCTAAATTAGGTGTTACGGAATTTTATTACAAGGCAATCCTTCTAATCTGATGTATTCTCTTTATAATACCAAGATTTGAATTTTGAACCATGATGGTAACATGATTTGAGGGAGATTATTTAAATTTTCAAAAAAATGTGAACGTCTAAATTGAATTTTTAAAGGGTTTAGTTTAACTTTTAAAGGGTTTAACTAAAATTTTCAAAACATAATACTTAAAAAGATTTTTAAAATTTTTAAAATGGTGTTTTAATTGATAATATTAAAAAATTTAAAACATGAAAATAATATTTCAAATTTTTAAAGAAATTACATTAAAATATTTAAAAATTTTCAAGATTAAATATTAAATTTTCAAACTTTTAGAGACAAAACTCGCACTGACACATTACCGTCTATCTTTCATTTACAAAATAATACTTTATCTCATTAAATCAACTTATAATTAATACTATATTTCATTATTACTAAAAAATCTTCCCCTCTAAATTGTAAATATTATCATTTGAATCCCAAAGCTGTTGCCTGTTGGACGTCACATCTTAAAAATGATCGGGAGAATTAATATTAAAGTTTATTTAAAAAAAATCTAATTAGGGTTTCTAATTAAGAAAATATTAATTATTAATGTTTATATTGTCAACATGAAAGTGGCATTTTTATTCAAGGAGATAATATTGTGAACATTTGATATTATTTTCCTTTTACTCTATGTTTTAAATAATATTTATAGATTCTTTATATCAATCAAATTTAAAACAAGAAACTCAATAAGTAGTCTCAGTAAAAAAAATGATGTATTTATAGAAAGACTATTCAAAAAAAATTTAAAACAAGAAATTATATTTTTTTGGTTGTCCTCCCTGTTAGTAAGGGCTTGCCCTAATTAATTCAAACCGACTCGCGTAGCACACCTTGTTTTGGTGGATGAGTTCCTAACAGAGATTTTCTGCATACACAAGATTTCGACTTAAACGATACTAAACTACTTACCATTTAGACCAACCTTTGATAATAAAAAATTATATTTAATTCTTTCTATTCGTATAATCATTTTTAAGAAAGGATTATTTCTTTATTTTAATCCTACCAGTCTCCAGAAATTTAATAATTATATTGAATTTAATTTCTTCAGGGGATGTATTTACAAGCCCTTCCATCCACCTTATATTCTCTCAAAATTCATTAAAAAATCAAATCCACCATCTCTTTCAAATTATATAATTAAATTGTTTGGTTGCTAAGTTCGATCCCCACTACTTATTTTGTTTTATAGCACCGAAATACAAAGACTTTGCACCAACCATGTATCCAACCCTTTTAAGTACCCTTTCCATTGCACCTTCATAGTGTGTAAATCAAGTTTCCTTTCATCTCCCTTCATCATTTTTCTTCCATCTAAACAAACTTCAATGAAGAAGATCAATCTCATACTTCGGAAATGCAAGAGCTTGTCGAGTCAACTCGGGAGGTCCTCCTCATATAGCAACTTGAGATCGAAGTCGGCTCGGGAAGATCATCATCGTCATATATGGGATCATATTGGGAGAAGAAGAAGAAGAAACAACGGCAATGACGACAGCGGCGGTGATGACGATGAACATCAAGAATGTGAAACGATATTCGTCGGGAGTACGAGAAAACGGTATGTTGTTAGTTCGAAGTACCTTAAACATCCGTTGTTGAATGCTTTGATAGAGAAGCATGGAGGGGAAGATCAGATGTTGTTGGTTAAATGCGAGGTGGTTTTGTTTGATCATCTGTTGTGGTTGCTTGAGAATTCTGATCCAAATCTCATATTGGATTCTTTGGAGGAATTGACTGACCTCTATGTGTTTTGAATATATATATATATATTTGTTAATGACAATGTTGATCTAGTTTTCTAAGGGGAAAAACATGATCAAGTGTTCATGTAAGGTTGTGATGATTATGATGATTTAGAGGCTTAATGTGACGATTCAATGTTTGTTAACGACCCTTTTATTATTTTTTTCTATTTAAATTCCATGGATCTGAATTTGGGGACTCAATTTCATGAAATTGGATTTTTATTCTCAACATAGTATATAATCTATTGTTATTTACAACTCGAACATAATGTGCCGGAAATTCGACACCTCACGGCATCACCGTTCATGCTACTACCGACTCGGAAGCTCTCACATAGTTCAGCCGATTTAAACGGAAATGCTAAATATAACGGAAGTTTCAGAGCTTCCTCATGAGAAGAAATAGCCTCTGGTCAAGTTCAAAGTGGGAGACATGAGATGCTTATCCCCTGAGTAGCATCAGAAGTCCACCATATGATACATATAGCTCCCTGGAAATAACAACACACATATTAAGTCGAAGATCGAGTAAGAAGACTTTACGGGAAACCAAAAGTTAAATTAACAACCGATTATGGTTCATAGACGTACGCTTTAAGTCCTCCCCCCGAAGCATCGTCTGTTATCTTGAATAGCTTCCCATGCATGACATACTCGTACTTATCTGCAAGAGACTTCCTACCCTGAAATACATGTCGAATTCTTTTAGGCATACGGAAACGAAGTATCAGACATGTTTAAGATATAGTTGCCTTTTCATATATACATGCATGCATACAACTATGACAAACAAATTGGCACTTTAACAATGTGCAGTATCCATGGCAAAAATGTGGAATTTCGAACCACTGTTTTAGCTTGAGACCAACAAGACTTAATAGCTAACTGTTTGAACCTGTAAGTATCTGATTATTAGAATTAGAACCCCGCCAACATCTTAGTTATTGAGACCAAACTTCAAGGGAAAATTGTTTATTTAATCCTACATGAGGAAAAAAAAAGTACAACATCGGTTTCAAACCCATATTTTGTATACAAGTATAGCAACAGTAATGTAGGTACTTGGTGTAGCACCTGGTCGTCTAACACACTTCGGAAGCATGTAGAAGCTTTTTTACTCTCCAAAATCCGAAACAAGCAGGGGTACGAGGAGACAAACAGAGAGACAGACAGAGGAAACTCAAAACATGCTCATTGTTCTAGTATACTTCAACTGCAATTGGAGTAGAGAGACGAACAGAGCAATCCTGAATAGCTTTAGTGACCGGCAAACTTATCCAAATTTCCGGTTAGGAATCAAAGTACACAATTGGATGTATTGAGATCAGATATATGAAAAATAACAATGATCAAAGTTAAAACTCAGACTCAGGAGATTAGAGTAGAGCCTACCTCAAATGTTTTCATTTCCATCAAGAATATCTTTTGTTGCAGCAAAAGAAATAGCAAAAAGTTTGGAACATTAAAAATGCAATAGTAAGATTACCGGAGTGTAATAGCCAGTGTCAGGCGTTCCATCTAAATACAACGTGTGAGTTAGCGCCATCGTGAACTTATCACCTACGCGCAACAGATATATCTCTGTATTTACGTCTAGGTGCATGAACAAATCACAGTTCTGGCTCCATGCTTCAATGCGGGAAACTGCTTCGACAAACGAAATAGGTGTAAATGAAATGCTGACGAAGCAAGTTAGAATTCGATTCATATTATTTGTTCCTTCAGGCAAACATCATTGTGCATACACTTCATATGAAAAAAAAAGGGTTAAAAACTCCCATCGAAACCACTTTAAGAACATCGAATATAATAATTATGTCACTGTGTATTTAAATTTTATCATTTTATTAACTGAAAATTTATAATTTTATCAAATTAAGAGGGTTAAAGAGCAAAATTTTCATTATGTTAATTGAGTCGTCATATTTTAAAAAATTATAATTAAACAGTTAATGCCACATCTAACTGTCGCTCACGTAAATTTCATAAATATTCGAAAATTTCTCTCAAAATCACAAAATTACATAAAAACTTGTCAATTTTCTTAAACTTCGATTTGTTTCCATCCAACACTAAATAACCTTAAAAATTCATATAGCTCCGACCACCACCATTATAACAAAAATATTAAAATATATTTTATAATGTCATTCATGTAATTTCTCAGCTCAAAGTTAGATATAAATTTTGACAACTAAAAATAAAAAGGTGATATAAACTTACATGAAACATTGATTTTTTCAATTAATTAAAAAATTAATTTTAATTTAATTATATATAAAATAAATAAATAATTTTTATTATTTTCATTTTGCAACAAATATAATTAGGAATGGGCACGGGTCGGGTCGAGTCGGGTTTTTGGCCCACCTGAATTTGACCCGAACATATTTTTTAAAAATCAGACTGACCCAAAAATAAATATACTAAACCAGACCGACCTGTAAAAAAAATAATTTTAGGGACTTAATTGTAAAAATAATTTTAGGGACTTAATTGTAAAAAGTAATTTTAGGGGACTTAATCATAAAAAAATATAATTTGAAGGACTAAATTGTAAATAAAATCAATTTTAAGGACCTAATTATAAAAAATATAAAGATGGGTATTATTATAAATATCCCAAAAAATTAGGGTAAAATTACACAATTAATCCCGGGTCGGGTCGGATATTTCCACCCTAAACCCGAAACCGACCCGAGTTCACCCTTAGTAAAACCCGACCCGAACCTATTTTTTTATTAAAAAATTTAACCCGGTGGGGCCGGGTCGGGTTAGAACCCGACCGGATTGGGCAAAATGCTCATCCTTTATATAATTATGTTTATACACAAACCTAAAAATAATTTTAGTTTTTTTTTTAAATAAAATTATTTGTTATTGGAGATCCATTAACCAGCCGAGTGGTAAAAAATACTCACATTGTCACATCTTGTATCGATTCAAAATTTGATATTTGCCTTTGAAATTCATTAATTAACCGAATATTTAAAGATGATCATGTTGTCTTATTTTGTATGTGCTCGAATCCTGACAATGATGTCTTAAGTTTGAGTCTAAATTCTCGTAACTTTATTGAGAAAATCTATAGTATTTTTTTGACATAATTGACACTTTAGTTCAAATTAGTATCTGAAATTAATTTTTCGGTTCAAACTGACAGGTACCAAAATTATATATTCACTCTTTTAAACCATCAAAATTCAAAGTGGACTAAAGTAAGTATAAGTGTCAAAAATGAGAAAATGGTTATAGTTCAGGACTAAATTGAGTATTAAACATTTATTCTCTTTTATATTGTTTTTACGGATAAATTGCTTTCTGTGCAACAGAATACAATCTATACAGCGCCCCCTTCGGGTTTATCTAGGGTTTCTCATCTCTATCGTCCCTTTCTTGTATTCCGCCGATGGCGAAGCCGACGAGAGGCCGCCGCTCTCCTTCTGTTTCCGGCTCCGGTTCCTCTTCACATTCTCGGTCTCGATCCCGCTCTTACTCCGGCTCAGATTCCAAGTCCAGTTCTCGCTCTCGGTCCCGCTCCAAATCTGCTTCCCCATCTCGTTCTCGCTCCCGCTCCATATCTGTATCATCTTCCTCTCGTAGCGCTAGCTCTCGAAGTCGTAGCCCTCCTCAACGTCGAAGGTCATTTCTTCTTCGTTCGTCAGATTAATGATACTTTCGAAATTGTTCTCAAAGATATAATAACTTAGATGTTTTGAAACTTTTAATAAAATAATTACATTTTGTCATTAGGTGTTCTCTGACTTTTGATGTGTGATAACTTGGAAGTTTTGTTTCATTGGTGTCTCAACTTTAGATTCTGTTAACTTCCCTCCTTATTTGCCTGTTGTATGCAGTTATCCATTTCAAAATGTAATTTGCGCATCTGATATTTCTTTCCTTTCCGCTATACAGTCAGGCTGATGCATCTAAGCGAGGTCGTTCCCCTCCTCCACAAGCTAAAAGGGCATCTCCTGTTCCAAGGTAAAGCCGTGTTAAGTTCAGATTTACCAGAATTGCCGGTTTAAATTTCTGTAGAGGCCGTAAGTATTGGATATGAGCTATGTTAGGTTCAGATTAACTAGTATTGTAAATTTAAATCTCTTTAACGCCTTATATTGTTCTCTATGTTTGATATTATTAACCACTAGGAGTGAACTTTTAAAGGTAATACATTAAAGAAGAAATGACATAATTGTCTGAAAGAAACTTGGTTTTAATTTGTTTGAAGCTAGTGGATCTGGGTTTCCAGTAATAGAGAAAACCAATAAATCTTTTACGAAACAGTTTTTAGTTTAATCATTTTTCTCACAGGATAAGTGTTATCTACGTAGTTAGTTTTTTATAAACACTTTTCCTGGTGCCCCCCTTACAGTTTTGAGTATGGAGAATTTTTCATTATTTCCTGTTCTCTTCAGTCATGAGCCAATTTTCTAGATAAGCTTTGACTTGGTTGCTTGTTTATAATGCACCATATGTAAACATACATTATGTTTGATAATATGGGAAAATTTAACGGTATGGTTAATTTTCCAGGTTAAGAAAATATAATAATTCATTGCTTGAAGAAGATTGAAGTTTATGCTCTTGTACTTGTTTTTGACATTGATTTCAGGAAGACTTCTCCTATCCACGAGTCTCTGGTTCTTTATGTTGACTCACTGAGCAGGAATGTTAATGAAGGCCATCTAAGAGAAATATTCGGTATGTACTTTACCTTTCACCTTTTGATCTCTATAAATGCATGACTGAGAGACGTTACTACTTGTGTTTGGATGAGTATTTGTTTTATGTTTTTTAACATTAGACACTACACCAGTTCAACGTTCATCATAATTGTCTTCATCTTCCCACTTTGCAGGTAATTTTGGTGAAGTTGTAAATGTGGATCTTGCAATGGACCGTGCTGTAAGTTCAAACCAATTTTTTTTGGCGCTGTTGTTGATCATCATCATTATTATTAAGACGCCTTTTTAATGTTAACAGCTTAATCTTCCAAGAGGATATGGCTATGTTGAATTCAAGACAAGAGCAGATGCTGAAAAAGCTCTACTTTACATGGATGGTGTAGGTTTTTGCTAATATGCGAAAGTGAAACTATCAATAGTCTGGAGATAGTATTTTGTGAAATGATGTTACTTGTTGCTTTAATGCAGGCCCAGATTGATGGCAATGTAGTAAGAGCAAAGTTTACTCTTCCTCCTCGACCAAAAGTTTCTCCACCGCCCAAGCCAATTGCTCCTGCTGCTACCACTAAAAGAGATGCCCCCAAATCTGATAATGTCAATGCTGATACTGAGAGGGATGGGCCAAAACGACCACGGGAACGTATGTTTAACTTAGTAAAATTTATGTTTTTATTTGTATTTGTGGGTGTTTACATGTTATTCAACTTGTTAACTGATGTATATCAGCTTCTCCTCAACGGAAACCCCCTTTGTCTCCACGAAGGAGATCTCCTGTGGGTCGAAGAGGTGGATCTCCTAGAAGACCACCAGAGTCTCCACGTCGGCGACTAGATTCTCCGGTTCGTCGTCGTGGTGAAACGCCTCCTAGGCGCCGGCCTGCCTCTCCTGCCAGAGGTCGTTCTCCATTGTCTCCTCCAAGGCGGCCTCGATCTCCAGCAAGGTTTTGGCTATTTTCATAGATAATAGCTTGTTTAAATGAACTTGACTTGAAAGAATTTGACCCATTTAAAATCTTCACAGGGCCTCTCCACGGAGGATGCGTGGTAGTCCAATCCGAAGACGCTCTCCGCCTCCAAGGCGCCGGTATTGATACATTTTAGTTATTTTCTTAATGCTTTAATTTTGTTGCCCTAGCTTATAGTTGAATCAGTGTTACACGTGAATAAATGAATAAATCCTTAAGATGTTAACTGAATTGGAGCAAACATGAATGCTATAGTGTATTTAAAGGCAAACTCAGAATTGTTTGTTAGGGCGTCATAGTATGTTATGTTCATGTGATTGACCGTGATAACTGACACTTCAGTGTTGATCTTTTGTTGGTATGAATTGTGGATTAGCTCAAATAAATTAGTTCAATTATAATTTAATGTACTATTGCTTGTGTACTGTCATGTTTTATTACAGTTCACCTCCTAGACGAGCCCGTAGTCCTCCAAGAAGGTCTCCCATCAATCGTAGACGCAGCCCTTCTCCAGTTCGTAGACGGAGCCGTTCTCCTATTCGTAGACCTCTTCGATCTCGTTCAAGGTCAATTTCACCTCCAAGGTAGTGCATTTGCTTTAAACAATCTGTCTTCATGACTCTACTTTTCCTGCATTATGCCAAAAATTTTCAAGAAAACTTATGAATAGAATGGATTATAAATTTAGTTATACGGGCTGCAACTAAATTTGACTGCTTTGAATGAGTAATTTTGAGTTGTACCGGTGCCTTTCATGCCGTTCCACCCCCTATGAATTGTATACTTGTGTTTCCAGGATCTTACTTTGATATTTTATCTTTAAAACAGAGGCAGAGGACCTGCAGCTAGGCGGGGGAGATCATCATCCTATTCTCGATCACCCAGTCCTCGGAAGGTCTGCGTTGACATTTTTTATTCTGGTTTTGAGGGAGAAACTTGTTTACTAGTTACTTGAGATTACTTTTTGGTTTTCAATTATGACAGGTCGGACGGAGGGTTTCAAGGAGTCGCAGTCCTAGGAGGTAATTTTATTTTACTCTTTAAAAACTTCTTACTGAACAATTGACGCTCCAAATCAGAACTTTTTTTCACCAAAAGATGGTTTTTTTTCTTCATCGATTCACTATTAGTTCAATGAGTGTGCCCCGTATTCATGGAGACTAGGTTATGCTTGCACAAGCACAATCTCTCTCTCTTGGACTTATTCTCGAAAATTATCTGCGTCTTACTGAGATGGGTTTTTGACGTGCAGGCCATTGAGAGGAAGAAGAAGCAGTAGCAAGAGCAGCAGCAGCAGTTCGCCTCCTCGGAAGCCATAGATGTAGTTGATGTAGTTGATTTCCCTTTCCCTTTCCCTTTTTACCGGATTTGGTTTCCCTTTCCCTAATGTATTTGATGTAGTTGTGTGTGAATGATGTTATAGGAGAGTCGTATCGTCGGCCTTCCAAACAATATACTTCATTTGTGATAAAACTGCATGCTAACAATGCTTGTCTGAAGTCTGAACGTTTTATTAGTGTCCCTTAATGACCTATCATTTTCTCCCGACTTGCCTAATAATTACCGCTAGTTATTAAAAAAAGCATTTGACCGCATGATAATGCTTTTTGTTAACAATGAAAACGGTCTAATTATTTTGTTATGGCATGTATATTTACAATAATTTTATGAATATGATTGTTTCTTTTGCGCTAGTAGTTTATTTTGACCCTTGAAGCTTAAACAATTTGCTAAAACAAAAGTAATTAACCACCTTTTAATACCTGAATTTTATCAAAATATTTTAAAACCCCGAAACACTCTTCCGCAATTATTTCTCAACGCCATCATGTGAACCGTCTTCTTTTTTCACCTAAAATAGTATAACACTGGTGAACTGCAAATAAATGTGTATTGCCATTACATTTACATTTTAGTTGAATTGATAAGGATTTCTTTCCTTGTTTGCTTAAAACTTAAAGTATAAGTTTACCGTGTATATCGATTTGAATTAAATTCAGAAAAAAAAAACATTAATTCATGAAAGACAAACCTAACTCGGTCTCAGCTCTAATCAGAGACCCACAGCCATTAAACACCATTTTATGAATAAACAAAAAGAAATAGAAAGAGACAAATAAAGGGTGCTGTTTTCTGTTTTACTGAGGAATTTTCCCATCTCCCCTTTCCCCTCTTATTGCTCCAATGTCACAGCTTTTGTAGATTTTCAGCTTTTAGTTCACTGCTTCACTGTGAAACAAGGAGAAAGGCGCTTCACTTAACCAAAGGAAGGTTCTTTTTCTCTCCCAGAAATCAATTGTAAGCTTCTTCAGTTTCTTTCACTTTGTTTTTGTGTTTCTGTTTGTTCTGGTCTCTGGGGATTTCTTTTTGTTAAAGTGTTTTCCTTTTTGTATTATTAAAATTGGGTTTGTTGATGGTTTGTGGTAGGATGGATTGTTTGATTTCTTTTGAATATGATTAGAGTTTTACATGAGTAAATTTGTTCTGAAAAAGAATGAAAACATTATGGGTTCTAAATCCATTATATAAATATCCTCCACTTGTAATAGCAATAAGTGTGTAAACTCCTTGATGAAGATGAAAAGCTCTTAATTGTATTTCATTTTTCTTTCTCAAAAAATTATATATAGAAAATCAAATTGTATCCTGAGTCATTGTCATTTGTATTGGTCTCCAGGTGTTTCACCGCAATTATCTTCTTAGCTAGTCTAAACGATGGAGCGATCCAGACTTAGTACGAGGGGTCGTTGCTCTGGTTCGACACCATCAGAAGAATCAGCTTTGGATTCCGAAAGGAACTGCTGCTGTCATCCTCATCTTCCTTCGTTTGGCTCGCCGAGGCTTCAGCCTTTTGCTTCAGCTGGACAGCACAGTGATATCAATGCTCCTTACTTTTCATGGCCGACCTCCAGCAGGTTAAATGATGCTGCTGAAGAGAGGGCGAATTATTTCGCTAATCTACAGAAAGGAGTTTTGCCTGAGACTCCTGGTCGATTGCCGAAAGGGCAACAGGCTGCATCATTACTCGAGCTGATGGCCATAAGAGCATTTCATAGCAAGATTTTGAGATGCTAGAGTCTTGGGACGGCAATTGGTTTTCGTATTAAAAAGGGTGTGCTGACTGACATACCAGCTATCCTTGTTTTTGTCTTGAGGAAAGTTGACAAGCAATGGCTCAGTCCCATCCAATGTCTACCTACAGCCTTGGAGGTTATTCAATTTCACTTCCTATCCTGCCCCTTTTCCTCTGTTGCTCCTATTGTTTGACCTTTTCCATTCTTACTACACACTGGTTTTATCTTGTTTCAACCCCTTTTAGTTGGGCTCGGGTTCAATATGTTGGTAAAATAAGTATTAAATCCTTTAATCAGGGGCCAGGAGGAGTATGGTGTGATGTGGATGTTGTGGAGTTCTCATATTTCGGTGCGCCAGAGCCAGCACCCAAAGAGCAGCTGTACACAGAGATCGTGGATCATTTGCGTGGGGGTGATCCCCATATTGGCTCAGGTTCTCAGGTATTCTCAAGTTGCCTTGCAAAGTTGCAATGGTTTTTATTCGATGGTAGTTGGTAGATCTTTTTGGTGTACAAGCATGTTTGAGAACTCTGATCTTCCAAAGCAAGCCTTAGATTCCAGTTTAGTCCTATATGATATGATTGTCAGCGATTAAAATTACCTAGCAAACTGCATTTTTGTTATTTTAGGGATCGTGCAAATCTATTCCATGGACTTGAAAATTGAAATGGCATAATGACCGACTTTGAATCATTTTATCTCAAACTATCGCATTTACAATAATTTCTGTAATATTTATTTTCTTCTCATTATCAGCCCACTTATTTTGTGCACCTTCCAACTTTCTGTCAAGGCCAAATAACCAAGTGGCCCACGTTCATCACTGTGTATTACAATGCATTGAGATGGCAATTGCCCCTCACCACCCCCACATAGTTCCGTACCTGTATGCTGCGTATGCCTCTAGTTCTACGTTTACTCAGATTCTGGTTTGAGGGTTATGTGTCCGGCATTCATTACTGTATTTCTGTAATTTTTCTTTACTAGAAGACATAGTCGAGGTTGGTTTGTATGGTAATATGGGTCTTTCATTCTTTAGTCGAGGTTGAATTTGTCTAAATGTTTCTTTTGCAAAATAGGTTTTATACTTGGAACTAATATTGTCTTTTTCATCAAATGTGTCTGGACTCTGGACAATATGTTTGTGTTCGTCATTAGCGACTATAAAAACCATCTTCAGGAAAGCCTTAGCTGACAAATATATAAATGTTTATTGACGCCAGGGTTATTGATTTACAGTCTTCAATTGGTAGCCTTATTGGCAAGCAAGTTATGAAGGTTGGAAAGAGTTCTGGCTTAACCTCGGGAACCGTATTAGCTTATGCCCTTGAATATAATGATGAGAAAGGCATATGCTTCTTAACCGATTTTCTTGTTGTCGGAGAGAATCAACAAAGTTTCGACCTTGAAGGGGACAGTGGAAGCCTCATCATTATGAAAGGTGAAAACGGAGAGAAGCCAAGGCCAATAGGAATTATATGGGGTGGAACTGCAAACCGGGGTCGACTTAAGCTAAAAGTTGGGCAACCACCCGAAAATTGGACCAGTGGGGTTGATCTTGGGAGACTGCTCAACCTCCTTGAGCTTGATATTATCATTACAGAGGAAGGGCTTATAGGTTTGTCCTTTCCCTTAACACTTCTTTTGCCTTCCATCATTTTATTTCATATTTCATCTTCAGTCATTATCGATTCTCTATAAATGCCTTGATGCTTAGAAAAATTGGCTCGATACGAGTCTTTGATGCCATGATTGAATTTTTTAACCTTAACTGTATTATTTTCGTTTCCAAGTGTGTACCGAGAAGGCGAGAATGATGGGACCCCTGTGATGAATGAAAATCCGAATATAATGCCGGAAAATTGAACTTACACTTTAAATATGGTCTTTAGGCTATGAAAGGCCTTTTTCATCTATTGGCATGCATCATGCAAACTGGCTATGAGACTTCACAACTTGTTCCTAATGTCACTTTCATTTCTTTTTATTTGCAGAAGCAGTGCAAGAACAAAGAGCAGCCTCGGTGGCAGCTATTGCCTCCACGGTTGGGGACTCTTCGACCCCGGAACGAGTTCTGAAGGATAAGAGCAAAAATAAAATTGAGCCATTGGGTTTTCAGATTCAGCAAATCCCATTAGAAGTAGACTGCAACAGCCCGGAAACGAATCCATCAACAATAAAAAACGAGTTCCATTTGGAAGATGATATCAATGCTGGTCCTAGCATAGAGCACCAGTTTATTCCAAGTTTCACCGGACAATCTCCCTTGCATAAAAACTTCTCCGACAAGGCTGTCTCCGAAAATCTTGCATCGTTAAGGAATGGCTACGACGAAGATCTTTGCGTTTCGTTGCATTTGGGTGACAATGAAGCCAAGCGGAGGCGTTCCGAAGCTTCAAGCAGCACTGAAGAACCAAAGTGAAAACCCTTTCGGGAGCTTGAGGGTTGCAAAGCCTGAATTTTAATCGGAGTTAAGGCTGCAAAATGTATCTGTCAACTTTGTAACTTTACTAGGTCGAGTTAGCCTCAGTAAATTACAAGAATGATTCAGCAAAGAACTTTCTTTTTCCCTATTTAAAAGGGTCGGAATTGAAAGGATTCCATGTTTAAAAGAGTCATAGCTTAAAGTGGAAGAAGCTTGAGCACGACTCACAAATCTAAGGCTCAAAGTTCAGTTTGAGTTATACCTCAAATTTGGACCTGTAAACTAGGCCTGAGGCCATGAGCTTGTATCTTCACCGTCGGTGTATTAAATAATAACCCAATACACTCTAGGCCATCTCTAGGTCGTATAAAGCTTACTGGTCTCGTGCCCTCGGACGGCCTTCCTTCAGACTCTTACAAGCTCTCAGTTGCACAACATTCTGCTGCCATCATTCAGTTTACAAGCTCTTGTAAACGTCTGGTTACTATGCTGACCCCCAACTTTGGCAAGAAGCTTATGGTTATAGACCAGGCCTAATCAGCAATGCAACGGAGTTTCCTCCAGGTGGTTTGCCGGACTATTTTGGCTTGCTTGGTAAGGCAGCCCGAGGTATACTTGATGCAATCCGCCATTACTTGAATTTGCTGTGCTCTTCGTTTACCGAAATACTTGATAATGTACCGTTAATATTTTGCTGGATTTATGAGCTTCTTGAACATGCTAGTTAATGTAAATTGGTCGGTCCTGCATCGACATTAATATATGTACGAAATATGGGTTAATTCAAAACATATAACCAAATGAAAACGAAAATAAATCAAATATACTTTAAAATAAATTTACAAATTCGAAATAAACCGAAATAAATCATGTTGAGACATGCACAAACGTAGTTTCCTTAAGATAGATTCGACCATTCCTTGGTACTTGGGTTCATCGGTCGTCAGTCTTCTAGGATACAACAACGGATGATCTTCTACAGCAGCACTTTCTAGAGATCACGAACCGAACTCTTGCTTTCACCTATCACCAAAAAGACTGCAACTTTTCAAGAACATAAAATTTTCGAGTTGAGTTTAAAACTAAAAAATGGCTCTGTATTTATAGGAGAATGGAGGAGGAAAAAATAGAAAACGAAATATTCCGTATTAATGGACATTTACACTCAATCCGATTTAATTCGAAAATAATCAATTTCTGTCATTTTAAAACGGATATATTTTTGTGAATTGAACCCGATACCTTTTTAATATTTGAATTTAAGGAAGCTAAAAATTATCCCTTTTAAATTCGGAATATTCAAAAAGATATTCCATTTGTAAGGAAAAAATGTTCAAAGTGAGTAAAAATATTCGTAGGTCCATAAAGGCTTAACCAATCTAATAATTTGGCATTCACCCACATTGTGCAAGTACACCCCAACCCAAATGAGTTTAACAAACTTTGATTTACACCTTTGCACCTGCAAGCGAGACACAATTTCTATTCAAGTCATTCAATAACCACTAAAAGGGTAACTACATATAAACACTTTCCATGTTATTTATCCTACCAATGTAGGATAAATGGGATTTTACTTCCTTACTCAATTCACAATTATCATACTTTGATCATCAATTTCTCATTCATCACTCAACCGATTTGAGCATATGAGATACCGTTGTAAAGGTCTCATAGAATAAAATAGGACCAAATAAAATTCTTATTCGAATTTTTACCTTTACCTTCTCGAATTATGGCTCAAAGTTGCCAATTCCTCACAATTTTCCAACAATATATACTAAAGAGCACTGGATAGCTTTAGTTACGTGTTAGGTGGTTGTATCGATTTTAGGAGGTTGAACTTTGTGGTGTTGTTTTCTCTTGTAATGTTAATAGAATATTTTTGCTTTGTGAAAAAAATAACGTATTCATAAAACAGATAAATATATTCCAAATACGAACTCGATAAATCAATAATTCAGTTTAAAACATTTTAAAAATCTAAAAATTTTACTTTATGCATATAAGATTCGTCTTAAATTTAAACTCTCAAAATTTTCAAAATTCACCATAAAACCAAAACTTCGTAAGAAATTCACATTAAGTAGTTGTTGAATAAAAAAGAAATTTACAAGATTGGCCATTAAATCTCCTTTTAGAGTGAAGTATATGTTGGGCCGAAATGTAGCCTGCAACGTATATGTTAGGTTATTGGATGATAATGATGCCGTTGAATGAGTCGAACCATAATTTTATTTATTTATTTTTGTTGGAAGATAATAAAATTAGTGGTAGTAAATTTTGGAAAGTCAAGACAACTTGGTCCCACTTAATTGGACCTGGCTACATCACCCTTGCTCCATTATTGGAATATGATGTTCATTCTTGGAAATTCTATGGTAAATTACATCTAAAGTTGTTTAATTATATGTTTAATAATAAATTTTATTTTTTTGAATAATCTAAAAGTGATTACAAGTTAGTATCTGTTCATACATATTCTTAACATTTTGACAATGTACATATACCTTGTAGACAAAGTAATTTAAATATGTGTCTCCTAGAATGAATATCATCCGATTTTCTGCTAAGACACTTGTTGGGTTCGAATATATTTTTTTATCATAACTGGGATATGTTTATGATCTCACAAAGTGCGAACGTTTCGCAATATTTTTAAAATTAAAAGGTGGAGTCGTCATGTTGAGGACCGTTGAATGAATCGAACCTTGTTTTTTTTTTTTTTGTTTATTGGAAGATAATGAAATTAGTGGTACTAAATCTTGGAAATATCCTGCTCCCTTGGTCACTTCTTCCCGGCGACATCACCCTGGTTTTATTCTTGAATTTTTAAAAATTTCTCCGTCAATGAATTCTTTTAATCTAACTGCTCTTTTAAATTTTTGCTGCTTGTAACTTTATTTTTCTTTTTTTGGTTGATGATCGACAATTAATTTTAGTATTAATTGTCGACAACTAGGTCTATTATTTTGTATTTATTTTTTTATATATTTTAATAAGAATATTTGTCTTTGTGACACGTTTTTCTTTAATTTTTTGTAGTTCGTTTCATCTATCATTGTGTCATGATTTCAGCATACCTTAGCGGTAGGTTAGTGCTCGTACAGAGATCTTCACGGCGCTAATCTCTGATTATGGTTCTGTCGGTGGTCTTAGAAAGATGGATCCCTACTCGGTTGGTTGCTGATGTAGTGGGTAGCGGAACAATCTGCCTGATAGCTTGGTTTGCTCACCACTTCTTTTTTTACCCCGTAAAACGTCTCGTTTTGATAGAGACAAGGAGATTCGAGAAGATTTCTGGATTTTGGTATGCTAATCTTGATGGAAGTGTCTGCTTTTCTTTGCACTATTGCAAGAGACTTTTAGTGGATTCGTCCATTTTTTCTCTTTCTGATGAATTGTATTATATTATCTTTCAAGGTGATTAATAAAATTCAAATATCATTGTTAAGAAAAATAAAAATGAGTTTTTTTTCATTATCATGACAGTTAAGAGTTGAATAATTTCAAGGGCTCGACATGAAATTAATCATATTTTAAAACAAAACTAGAAAATTCATGAACTATTCTCACCACCTCATTTATGGTCCTACCCAATTAAATAAAACCACATCATCTTTATTTTTCACATAATATTTTCTTATAAATAAAATTTATAAATCATCATCTTCTTTTCCGTACCTTATATATTAATTCTAATATGTTAATAATAAAATTTTTAAAATAAAATACAACCCAAAAGTTTAACCCACGAATCAAAAGAGAAAAAAATAAAATATTAATTTTAATCTGTTAAAATCCTAAAATTAATATATTTTGCGAACAAATTAACTAAAAATTGTATTGGGAGGCATTGATTTTTCAGGCGACCTTGCAGAAAGTTTCGTGGAAAGCTCGAAATCTGCAAGCATGACATGGCCATTTTCTTGAATCATGGTATTTTCAGGCTTCAAATCTTGATAAACAATGCCTAGATTATGAAGAGGCTTCAAATCTCGATAAACAATGCCTAGATTATGAAGATACTCCAGAGCCAGAACCAATTCTGCTGCAAAAAATCTGTAAAGAAAAAATAGTATTATATTTCAAACCAATAAATAGATTGAAAAATATAGAATTAGCAGTAATCACTTTTTTCCCTTTTACTTTATCATATTGTCGGAGAACATTTTCTCCGTCTGTTTCTTCCTCAAAGAGTGAAGATCACGGCCGGGCAATTATCAATGCCTCCCAACACGGTCTATCAAATTCCAGATGAAAGGTTTTCTAATTAATTTGTTCGCAGTTCAAAGAAGTATGTTAAATTTAGCGTTTCTAACAGATTAAGATTAATTATTTTATTTTTATCTTTTTTTTATTGTGGGTTAAACTTTTGGGGTATTTTTTATTTTAAAGATTTTATTCATTAACATATTATAATTAATATATGAGGTACGAGGAAGAAGAAAGATGATTTGTAAATTTTAGTTTATAAGAAAGAAAAATAAAGATGATATGGTTTTATTTAATTGGATAGGACCGTGAATAAGGTGGTGAGAATGGTTCATGGAATAAATCTTCTAATTTTGTTTTCAAATGTGATTACATACAGAGTTTTTGAGATTTTTAATAATCATTTAAAAGTCATTTAAAAATTAATAATGTTCAGCGGTATATTGTGTTAGTAGTGTTACGGTGTGCCTCGCCTGTTCTAAAATTTTCCTATATGTAATTAATATTTTAAATCTAAAAATATTACTTTATATAAATTTGAATTTTCAAAATTTTAATTTTATCTTTGAGCCAAAACTTCCCCAAGTTATTTTAAAGGCTTAACTTAGAAATATGTGTCTAAACTATACACTTTTTTGAGATAGGTGCTTAATGTTTTTTTGGTTTAAATAGGTTCCTAAAGTTTCATTCCGATAGTGTTTTAAGGTAATACCGTTAAAAAATTATCATCCAATCAAAATTTAACACGTGTCTTTATTTTTATTTTTATAAAAATTGGAAAAAGAAAATAATTTAAAGAAAATCTAAAAAGTCTTAAAATCTCAAAAAAAATCTCAAATCCCTAAAACCTCAAAATCCCAAAATTGACAACACTACTGTTGCCGATAGCTTTGCGGACTCCATCACCTCTATTGCCTGAGGCCACTGTTCATTTTTTCCAACCACCCATCGCCGGTAATCGGCAAGAGGCGTGCCAATCGGACATCGAATGACTAGAGCCTTTCGGGTTCGTCGTTCGAGTCTGATTGACGCCCCTCCCGCCCGTTACCGGCGATACGTAATTGGGAGAAATGGGTGGTAGCCTCTGAAGAACAGCAGGGTCCGACGAGGATAACGACGACGGTAGTAACGTCAATTTTGGGTTTAAGGTTTTGGGGTTTAAAGATTTTGGGATTATTTTGTGATTTTTGAAAATTTTGGGATTTTGTTTAATTTATTTTATTTACAGTTCATTTTTTTAAATAAAAGCCACATGTCAATCTATTATTGAATGATGAATTTTTTTAAAGGTGTTACCTTAAAACATTAACGGAATAAAATTTTATACACCTATTTTAGCAAAAAAATTCATTAAGCACATATCTCAAAAAAATATAGTTTGAACACTTGTTTTTAAGTTGACGCTATTTTAAAAGAATTTCACCTCTAATGTGTTGGGTCGGAACGTAGCTGCTATGTATATGCTAGACTATCGAATGATAATCATACCGTTGAATGAATCGAACCTTGATTTTTTGTTTATTGGAAAATAAAGAAATAAGTGGTATTAAAATTTGGAAATATCCTGCTCCCTTTGTCACTTCTTCCTGGAGACATCAGCCTGGTTTCATTCTTGAATATTTAGAAACATTCTGAGTCAATGAATTCTTTTATGAAAATGGTTGAGTGAGAGTGATTGATGTGGGCTTGGACATGGATAGTTACAACTTCCTATCAGTTTCGTATGTTAATAAAATATTTATGATGAAATATATATTAATAAATGTAATCAAACTTTGGATTATAACTGTGGTGGAAAGGATTAGAAACATAAAATAAAATAAAAATAAAATACATCCATCAGCTAAACGGGTTGAATAAGAATGGGTGTTTTTTTTTTATTATCCGGACGGTTAAGAGTTGAATAATTTGTATGACCAACTGAATGTTAATTATTAAAATCATTCGAGTGGTCTTAAATCTCAATAGGAAAAGAAAAATTATTTTTCTTAGCCCTACCCTTTAAATAAAACTGTTCTATTCAATCTTTCTATCCCCATCCTTACACTCGTCAAAGTTTTGTTATATGTTTGGCCGAAACTTCATTGTTCATCCTCCAAGTGTTTTAGGATGCCACAATTACAAGCATCGTTAGGTCACTTGATGGCCGCTTTTGCCTTATTTGTAATGCTACTCCCTGATGCTTGCCTTGCTAGGCATCGAAGTCGGGATTGTGGCTCTGTTTTTTGTGGAAGTTTGAATATCAGTTATCCTTTCCGATTAAAAAACCAACCTCCTCGTTGTGATTACCATAGGTATGAACTTGAGTGTGACAACAACAACCGCACCACTTTGATTTCGAGACAGGGGAAATTCTCAGTGGAAGAAATCTTTTATGAAATTGGTTCAATGCGAGTGGTCGATGCGGGTCTGGACATGGATGATTGCAACTCCCTTCCTCTCAGTTCCGTATACTTACGTCCTCCTTATCCCTGTGAAAGTCGTTATTGGGTTCAATTTTATTCTTATTATGATTACAATGGAGAGTTATTTTATCTTCGTTCTTCTAGCATCGTGTATGTTGTGAATTGCACCAGACCTATAAGATCAGCTCTGTATATTGAAGCCTCTCGTTGTAGCATCAAACCCAACGCCTCTTCCTATTTCTACTTTTTAGATCAAAGAACCTTGAAATCTGATTTCCATCCATCTTGCACTGTAGAAGCGGAGGTTCCTATTTCGGTTTCTAATATCTTAGCCATGTCTACGCTGGGTATCTACAAGAAGCTATCTGAGGGTGTTTTGGTGGATTACTACCCCTTCAATGATTGCAGCAAGAAAATTTCATTTCATGACGTGTAAGTCTCTTCAAGGATCTCAGTTTTATATCCCATAGGTTGAAGCTTGAGTGTGGTTAAATACATCATTAAATTCAGATTTTTGGTTTAAACCCATTGCCTCTGCCTCGGATAAGATTTGACCCATATTTTTTTTTCAAGCAATAACTTTTTAGATTTGGATTAGTTAATTTGCATAAATTTGATTTTACATTACTTTGTTGGAATATGACGTCCCTTGATTGAGGTTTTTCATAAATAAATAAATAAAAGTTGGTATGAAATTTACTCAAAATTTAAATCTGTGTATAGTTTGAGGAATACATTCACTTTACTGGTCTCTTAATACACAGTATAGTTGGTGTATAGGCATAGAGACTTTTTTTTAATGGTTCTCTTGTTGTTTTGTAGCAGCTTGGCTGCTTACTTTGGATAAATATACATAAAATTTATCCAAAATTTACTCAAAATATAATTCGAATTAAATTAATGCTCACATCCTCATGACTTGTACTCTAGAGCCACAACAACAACCGCACCACTTCGTAATTAGATAAAAAAAATTAAACTTTTTTCCTTACATATTTGGTATGTAAAAATCTTGTATATATTAATTTTTGGCTTAAATGTTTATTAATAAAAGTTGTAGCTTCAGTATAAAATACAATAAGAATAATCTAGGGTTTAGATATTTGTTGCATTCAATCCAGTCTTTTGTTTCTCACCGGAACCAACTACAATAGCTCGGCTGATTTAGATGTGAACTGCAGGTTGGACGATGTGGGATATGGCTTGCTAGATTATTTGGAGTGCCTTTCGATTTACTTCTATTATGGCTTCAAGTACAACTATGATCTTTCTGGTTACGGTGTGTTTCCCAGATTTTATTTGTTTTGACTGATATTTTGTTTTTTTTGTCGACAAATCTTAATCTAAGATTAATCTTATTTAGAGAAGAGAGAAAAGAGACTCTAAAGGGAAGGAAGATGATTGCTTCTAGTGGGTCTAGAACACATGACCTAAAAAAATAAGGGAATAAATATAAATAACTTGACCAACCGGCTAAATGTGTTTGCTCAACATTTTGCCTTTTTAACCCTTACTAATATTGATGTCTTTTTTTTTTACAGATGTTTGTACTTACAGTATTGGAATAACAGGTATACTTATGCCCTTACTTTTATTTATTATCGAACAGTAAATAATAATAATAAATTATTATTTGATGCACCGAAAATAAAATTTAACACGATTAGTAGAGTTAAATCATTCTCACATGTTTATTTTATTATTTTAATCGATACAATGTAAGGATATATGGATTATTTTAACTCCGATAGTGGAATTAAATAATTTACACACTCATTGTACCAAATAATAATACTAAAAAACACAATCCATGCTTATTTTTTTAAAAAAAGTTAAAAAAAAGCTCTTTATATTTGTTCTGGTTTTAAAGTTTAAGTTTACAAATGATTTGAAAAAATGTGTTTTAGTAAATTAATTGCACAAACTATTCCTTTTACTCTGTTTTGTTGATCCCACAAAGTACTCATGTTCTCTAATACATATTTTTTTTCTTGAAAGTTGGATTCTTCACACTGAGGGCTTTGCTTGGGATACTCTGTCTGCTTGTGCTTGTTATCTACAAATGGAGAAGAAGACACTTATCCATGGATGATAATATTGAAGAATTCCTTAAAAGCCACAATCTAGTACCGATTAGATACTCTTTTAAAGAAATTAAGAAAATGACAAGAAGTTTTAAGGAAAAAATAGGTGAAGGAGGTTATGGTTCGGTGTTTAAAGGAAAGCTTCGTAGTGGGCATCATGTCGCAGTAAAATTACTTGATAAATCGAAGGGTAATGGCCAAGATTTTATAAATGAAGTTGCCTCTATTGGGAGAATTCACCATGCTAATGTGACAAAACTTGTTGGATTCTGTGTGGAGGGATCAAAGCAAGCTCTTGTTTATGATTTCATGTCAAATGGATCTTTGGATAAAATCATATTCACCAAAGACAATAAGAATACTTTGGGTTGGAAAAAGATGTTTGATATCGTGCTTGGGGTGGCTCGAGGAATTGACTACTTACATCGAGGATGTGACATGCAAATTCTGCATTTTGATATCAAGCCACACAACATTCTTCTAGACGAGAGTTTTAATCCAAAAGTTTCAGACTTTGGTCTTGCTAAATTGTATTCAGTAGATGATAGCATTGTAACTCTCACTGCAGCACGAGGAACAATGGGATATATTGCTCCCGAACTGATTTACAAAAACCTTGGAGGCATCTCATACAAAGCCGATGTTTATAGTTTCGGGATGCTACTGATGGAGATGGTGGGAAGGCGAAAGAATGTGAATGCATTTGCTGAGCACACCAGTCAAATCTATTTTCCATCTTGGATCTATGACCGATTGGATCAGGGGGAGGACATGGAGCTTGGAGATGTTTCTGATGATGAAAAAATAATGGCGAGAAAGATGATAATAACTGCCTTTTGGTGTATACAATTACAGCCTGCAGATCGTCCTTCAATGTGTAAAGTCTTGAAGATGCTTGAAAATGAGGTTGAGCTGCTTGAAATGCCTCCAAAACCATTTCATCAACATCCTCCGGACACATCATCGGAGGTTCATGGTTGTGAGAGCTCTAGAAATGAGCCAAGTACATCCATGGATGCTATAGTATTTACAATTTACTGAATGATAGTTTATAGGAATTTTACTCTAATGTGACGTATATGTTAGACTATTGAATGATAATGATGGTGGTGAATGAGTCGAACCAAGACTGTTTATTTTTTGGATTAGAAGTGGTATTAAATGTGGAAAAGTCCTGCTCCCTTCTTGGAATCTGAGGGAAACTATCAGTCCAAGAAATCTTTTATGAAAATGGTTCAATGAGAGTGGTTGATGCGGGCCTGGACATGGATGATTGCAACTCCTTGTAATAAAATATGATTAATAAATGTAATAAAATCTTGGTGTATAATTGGGGTGGAAAGGATTAGAAACATGAAATAAATAAAAAAAAAACTTGAGAAGATTGGGCCTTTTTTTCTTATCCTGATTCTGTATGACCAATTCAATTGCTCTTTAAAACGTTGATCACTACATATTTTCAGTTTGGAAACTGTTATCTTTAAGCCATTATTGCATACCAAGATAGGCCCTAACCCCCGTTCGCATAATAATCCCAAGAAACTATCTGAGGGTGTAATCTTAGCAAGGTATTTACTGGGATATGTTTTTTTTTTATCATGACTGGTATATGTTTTTGATCTCATAAAGTACGAACGTTTCACAAGATATTTACGTGGCACTTTGCTGACGTGGCATCGTGATTTTTTTTAAAATAATTATTTTTATATTAATTTCAAACCAATCAGATGATGTCACATGTCACCATCATAATGATGCCACATGTCACACCATCATAATGATGCCACGTGGCTGATTGGTTCTAAAGCATAAGAAAGAAGCAAAATTCAATAGATGTGTATGGAGGGATTCAAACCCGAGTCAATTGGTTGAATGACTCAACAACAACCACTAAGCCAACTTTCTCAAGTTTTTAGGGTTTAGGATTTAGTATTTTGATTTTTAGGTTTAGTGTTTAAAGAGCAATTGAATTGGTCATACAGAATCAGGATAAGAAAAAAATCAAAATATTTGAGGTTTAGTGTTTTGATTTTTAGGTTTAGTAATATGTCCTAAAACCCTAAACATAAAAATCAAAATACTAAAAACCTAAACCCTAAACACATAAACGCTAAACCCTAAATTCAAAATAGTAAAACCCTAACCCTTAATCATCAAATCTTAAACCATAAACCCTAAACTATAAACCCTAAATTTTGGTTTTGGGTTTTGGGTTTGAGGTTCAAGGTTTAAGATTTGAGGCCTAGGGTCTAGGACTTTAGGGTTTTATGGTTTAGGGTTTAGGATATATTAGTGAATATTTTAGAATTTAGTGTTTAGGGTTTAGGATTTGAGGCTTATGGTTTAGGTGTTTAAGGTTTTGAGTTTAGGGTTTATGGGTTTAGGTTTTTTAGTGGTTTGATTTTTAGGGTTTATGGTTTTAGGATTATGGTTAGGGTTAGGTTTTAGGATATATTAGTAAATATTTTAATAAATATTTCTTCACTTTCAAACAAATAAAGTAATGAATAAATAAAATAAGTGGTGGAAAAACAACAACATAGTAGGTTGGCTTGGTGGTTGTGTATTGAGTCATTCAATGAATTGACCTAGGCCCAAATCTCCTAGGCATATCTATTGAATTTTGCTTCTTTCTTATGCTTTAGAACCAATCAGCCACGTGGCATCATATAATAGTGTCGCATGGCATCGTCTGATTGGTTAGAAATTAATATAAAAATAATTACTTTTTTAAAAAATCACGATGCCACGTTAACAAAGTACCACACGGCATTGCTACGTCATCTTCCTATGCCATGCAGACATGCCACGTCAGCCTGAGGCGTTAACCGTTAGTTGACTAACGGTTTTCATCAAACGAGGGTAAAATTTGAACAAAAATGAAATGTTAGGTGGTTGATTGAACCTAAAAAAGAATAAGAGCTAAAGTGATCAAAATCAAAATATCAAACGTTGAGTGCTACTTTTGACTTTTTGCCTATTTGTTTTTTTAAAAGGTGGAGTCTTCATGTTGAGGACCTCATTTGGGATACTTTGTTTACTTGTGCTTGTTGTCTACAAATGGAGAAGAAGACACTTATCGGTGGATGATAAAATTGAAGAGTTCTTTCAAAACCACAATCTTTCATCAATTCGATACTCTTTTAAAGAAATGGACAAGTTTTAAAGAAAAATTAGGTAAAGGTGACTACGGCTCCATATTTAAAGGAAAGCTTCATATTAGACATTATGTGGCGATAAAATTACTTAGCAAATCAAAGGGTAATTGCCAAGATTTCATAAATGAAGTTGTCTTTATTGGGAGAATTCATCACGCTAATACGGCAAAACTTCGAGTTAGAAAAAAGATGTTTGATATTGTGCTTGGGGTTGCTCGGGGAATTGACTACTTGCATCAAGGGTGTGACATGCAAATTTTTTAAACCACGCAATATTCTTCTATATGAGGATTTTAATAAGTATAAAATTTAAAACTAAAACTCAATCGAACTTAAAATCTAATTTTAAATCTCATATTTCAAAGTCAAGTTTTGGTTTTGAAAATTAAAATCATTTTAACCGATCAAAGTACCATTGGTTCATTGAATTTGATTTACCATTATATATATGGGTATATATATATTATTTATTATCATCATTCAACAGTCCAAAATATCTATAAAAGTAATTGAGTTTTAAACAATATAAGTAAATTCTAACTCATATATATATATAAACGCAAACCCAATAACATTATCTAACCAAGCCCAAATCAAAATCCAAAATCAGTATACACACTTTTCAAACCCAAAACAATATAATATACCCAACTCAAACCCCATTAATATAGCATATTATTTAATTAAAATTTTAAAGATCATATTTTTTTTATTGCAAAGCAAAATTTAAAGATAATATGATGACGATGATGATAAAACAAAGAATTATATACAAAAAGAATTAAATCTAATTTCTAAAACCGACGGTTCCATGTTTTTCATATTTTTATTATTTTAAGAAATAAATATATATACACACTAATAAATAAATGTATATAGAAATTATTATAAAATATATATGAAAATACAAATAAAGTAATGTTTGTAAATATACAAATAAATATACAGTCCAACAAAATTCGTGAACTGCCTTGCTTTGGTCACCTACTGAACTATATATTAAATGCTCACAGTACTTGAATAATATCAGCATCAATCAAGGAAACCCAAGCATTTCACAGTATCAATTTCCCTCCTCCATATAGTAACTTCTCATCATTAAAAAATGTTATTTATTTTCTAAGTAATGAAATATATTATATTATATTTCCATCCTCTCTGTCTGTACGGCCTGCCTTGCAAGGCACATCTTTGCTTATAATTTTTTTAAAAAAATTAATTAATTTGATAATGGAAACCATGTGGGTTTATGATACTTAAATCCTTAATATTTTGTTTGAATTTAATATATTATATTATTATGATTAAAAAAATCTTAATACTCATCTCTCCTCATCAAGATGTCCTAATCATGCAATGCAAAATAAGTACAACCTCTGAAAACCTTAGTTGGCAACTTAATTAGCAAAACCCAAAATTTTCCCCTTTCTTTGTATGCTTTTTTTTTTGTCTTTTTGTCTCCTTAAATGAAGCTAATTTGTCTAATCATGCTTAAGTTGAGCTTTATTTTAAGATGCCAAAACAAAAGTGTACACCACTTTATATACTATAAATACATATTGCTCAGATATTAAGTTTAATAATGAAGATGGAGATTTGCCTTGGAAGCATAAAATTATGACATTATTGTTACTATGTGACACATGAAATAGTTTGTTTTATTATGATGTCTTAAATCAAGCTATGTCTTCGTATTCAACTCTAATACGATAAAATTAAAAAGAAGAAAACTTAAATTAGAGAAATGAAAAAATTACATTGTATTTTACTTTATGTGGACTTGAGTTTAGAGTTTTGAATAAGAATATACAATTACCTATATTATTAAAATTAATATTAGAGTTAAAAATATCATTGAATATAATTTATTTTAACTTTTTTTTCTTCAAAATTATAGTTAGTAATATAAAATTGTGATGATAAGAGTAAATGCATGAAATGAATAGTCTTTGAAAAATTAATATTGATTTCTACCGTAGCATTTTTTTATAGTCTAAAGGTGATTATAAGGTAATATCTGTTTATAGATATTCTTAACCTTTGACATGTACACACTTTGCAAACATTGTGATTAAACGCGGGTCACTTATGATGAACATTATTTGTTTTTCCACTGAAATACTTATTATATTCTGTAACATAGCATATTTCATTTCAAATACTAATTGGCATATTGATATTTGATATTAAAAATAATTTTCATACAAATTGACAATAAAATAAAGAATATAAATATACATTTTAGAATATACCAATCTCCAACATGAAAACAATTAGTAGAAAACAATCTTAACAAGTTTTGTCATGAAACCCCAAATTCCAATCTTTCCCTTTTGAAAGTTGATTCTTATATACTTCTCACTCTGAACCTTAAAGGCTAAGTTTGCTCATCTTTTCAAAGAGAAAAAAATTCAATAATTAAAAGAAAAAAATATTTGAATAATTTATTAATTATCCTTTCATTAAATATTTGAATAAAAAACTTACAATATGATATATTCAAATATAATTAATATATATTGATGTGACCCAACGAGTGTTTATAGTGGAAAAAGATAATGATATTAATCCTAGGAGATATGAGTTCGAGCAATTGTGTGTGCAAGGTGTGTATAAGTTGTCAAGAGGTAAAAGTAATATGGACAAATATTATTATGTAATTACACAAGTATATAAAAATAATATATATTAATGTGAAATAACTATTTCATATAATCATTTTTTATTTAGATGATATTTTTAATTTCAAGGTCATTAATTAGGTAAGATTGGAGAAATTATATCATGGGTCATTCCCGCCACGTTATCTATGATACCAACTAATAAAAATCACTCATCTCATTATTTTTTCCATGTCATATTTTTACCAAGTGAATCTTCACTTGGTAAAAACTGTTTTTAAAATTTATTTACAGTAAATATGAGTGAAAATTCACTTGGTAAAAATATGACATGGAAAAAAAATAAAATTGATGATTTTTATTGGTTGGTCTCATGGATGACGTGGCGGGAATAACCCATTATATAATTTCTCGGTAAGATTGATTGGCATATTGGGAAAACTATTTAAAAATAATTTAAATAATATTTTTTTCCAAATTCATAATTCAACTCTCGAACAAACCAATGCATCTAATTTCCTTTGGAAATTCCATCCAAAACATAAAAAATATCATCCATCAAAATTGAATTCCGGCTTAACCTATTCTTAACAAATGCCTATATGCGACTCGTATTGCCAATATAAATTATTTGTGGGAATAAAAGTCAGATTGTACATGAAATTATTTAATTCAAATTTAATTATAAAATAGAATTTAATGTCTGCCTTTGAAATTTTCAAACAGTTTAGAGCGTTTATTATAAGTTAAAAGATAATTAGTAAACTTTAGTTAAGCACGTTTTATTATGATTAACGACAAACAATCCATATAATGGAGCTTAAGTTATAGTCTGAATATTATAATATAATCAGACCGAACCTTAAATTCATTTTATAGCTATGATGAGTTAGACAATATCCCATCTTAACGAACCTTAAATTTCTTTAAATTTTACTTAATTTGTTATTATTATCATTCAAATTAGCTGTAACCACATATGTAGATATTAATTGTTGATTGAGTTTAATTCAGTTGACATGTCTTTGATACAATAAACAAGAGGACGTGGGACCGAGTATGCTTAAGCGTTTAACATCCTCCTAGATATGGATAAAGAAGAGTTTAGATAGTATAAACATTTGTATCAAATTGTGTGTTCAAAAAATATACATTACCTTTCAAATTTGAAAACATTATTTTTTTCATTTTATATGTTTATTAAATTTTTATTTTCTTAAAATTAATTGTTTATTATAATATATCAACTAAATTTATTAAGAAATATCGTTATAATTTTGATTTACATTAAATCCTGGATTTAATTTTAGATAATCTCTCTTTTCCTTAAAAAAATTATGTAACATGACAAAAGAATGTCATCATCATTTTTCATATGGGACCTTATGAATTTACTTTTTCTTTTATATTTTCAAATGAAAAATAAAAATAAAAATAAAAAATAAAAACAAAACAAAATCAATAGAAAAAGCCAAAGGAACCAGCACTCCTTTCCCGGGTACACCGTACCCGTCCCACCTTTATCTCTCCCTTTCCCTTTCTCAACGCCTCCAACGTTTATTTCTCATTTCCGGTCCAACTTTCCCCTCAGTCCCTATACTCTCTTGAATTTAAAATATAGTCCATTTACTCTTTTGATTTAATGACTTTAGCCTTGGAGCCAACGCGACATCTAATTTAATGACAAGGTTAATATCCTGATAATTTTAAGATCTTACGTGTTAGCCATACCATGCATAAATATCACTTGTGAGTTTGAGTCTAGATATATTTCGATTATTAGTCAGGTTATGCTTTGTATGGATTAACTATGGTTATAATTTTTGTACTGTTAAAATTTAATACATGTTATGAATATAACTTTAAGTTTCAAACCAAACCTTTGAATATATATACATATATATATATATATATATATATATATATTAATTTAAAAATCTCAAGTATACCGAGAGTTATGTATGGTATATATCATAATTAATCTTTACAGCCACTAAATTGTAGTTAATTCAATAATTATTTTGAACTCAATAAATAATTCAAATCAAATTGACTAAAATCTAATATCTCAAGGATTCTAAGACCTCAACCTTAACTTATCAATCCAATCAAGGCATTATTGGATATTGATTTAAAAAATTCTAAGAGTAGAGGGACTGAGGGTAAGATTAAACCTTTTTTAATGCAATTTAAAGTACTCATTTATCTTTGACAATCTGCAACGTGGGCCCATAACTTGCCACGTTGAGAAGAAGTGCTTGAGGCGTGGGACCCACGGCTTGTCTCATCTCATTTCTCACCCTGTCCCACACGTGTGACAGTATACCCCACCCTTCTCTTTCACGTTGTTTAAGGAGAGGGTGTCAAGGAAAAGAAGGCTAAAAAGGAAAAATCACCCGTAGCTCTGCTTACGTGGACGTTGTACACGTGGCAGATACCCTGACTGTCAGTTACCAATTGTACAATGAACCAAAACAAAATTTTACGTAAACAAGACGGTAAACCAGGTTCTGGGATCTATATCCCTAAATACCCCTACAAAGTTACAAGATTTACCCGGCAAACGATATTTTTATATTTGGTCTAATTATGTTCTCAATCCGTGTACTTTGTATATATGAAAGTAATCCTTCTACTCCTAACCTAATAATTTAGTCTCTGTTATCTTGATTTCATAATCAAAATACAATCGATAACACAATTAAACTGCATTTGTTAAATTGGATTATATAACATTTTTAAATAAAGTTTACTCGCACGACAATACACACATGAACACTAAAACAATAAAATAAAAGTGTTTTTTTGTTCTGATTCGAGTATCTTAAGTGGAAGACGAAAATTATTGAAACTAAATTTAAAGAGACAATCGCCCAATCCCATAAAGAACTTCATTGAATTTGTGACTTAGTTGATCCTAGATCATAAGTTCAATTTGGACAACTCATTTCCCTTGTCTTATCTAAAAAGAATAAAGATGTTAAATTTAAAAACATGTGAAGAGTATAGGAGTTGGGAGCATTATTAAACCATTTATAATTTTAATTTTATTTGGAATGAATTTTTATTAGAGAGTGAGTCAGAAAGAAGGAAAAGGTTAATTTGGTAAACGAATCCTAAAATAGACAAAATACCCTAACGAACAAACAAATCTGTTTTTTTATAACCTTATATTTTTCTTCATAAATGCAATCTAAATATTTTAAAAATCGAACCGACGAGAACCGAATCCTAAATAAACCCCATCACCCTTCATAAAAGCCGAAGCAAAGCCAACTCAAACGCTACCATTTTCCCTCTTTCTCTCCAATCCATGGCTGTTGAAGCTGGGCATCTCACTCTTTTCCTCCATCAATTCTTAGGAAACAGGTCCGTTTTAAAACGACCCAGATTCTCTAAACAACGAAATATTTCCGTTTGCCTTTGAATCGTCTCTGAAAATCAATAGTTTTTTTGTTTACAGGGAAATAATGAATCCTGTTGAAGCAAACGGGAATCTGTATCCGGCAGAGATGGGATACGGTGTTCCAACGACGACGGCTGCAGCGGAAGGATTGCTTCCTTTGTATAACTCTTTGGTTAACGATAAAAAAGCTGTAGCGGCAGCTGCGGCGGCGGCGACGACGATGAAATCGGAGAGCAGTTTAACGTACAACAATGTTCTTCCGTTACCCAGAAAGCGTTCAAGGGATTCCATTAATCCAATCCTTTCGTTTCCTTCACCGGTTCAACAACAACAACAACAACCCCATGGGAATAACAATAATAAAGCTTGCTCTCCGTTCTCGTTTCTGGGTCATGATATTTCGCTTCACATGGAGCAACAACAGTTTGATATTGATCATCTTATCTCCCAACATGTGAGTATTTTTTTATAATATTGATTGGGTTTTCTTTAATGTTTTGATATTGATGGAGTTTTGGTTGTTTTAGATGGAGAAAATGAGGGTGGAAATGGAGGAGAAAAGGAAGAGGCAAGCGAGGAAGATAGTGGAGGTAATCGGAGGAGGGGTAATGAAGAAACTAAGAGCCAAAGAAGAAGAAATCGAGAAGATCGGGAAACTAAACTGGGCGCTCGAAGAGAGAGTGAAATCTCTGTGCATGGAGAACCAAATATGGCGCGACGTGGCTCAAAACAACGAGGCAACCGCCAACGCACTACGGACCAACCTCGAACAAGTCCTCGCAGCCGCCCAGCTTAAGGACGAGCGCACTCGTTGCGTAGAGGAGGCTGCTGCTGCCGTACAAGCGGCGGGAGACGAGGTGGATGATGCGCAGTCTTGCTGCGGCAGCAGTTGGGAAGAGGAGAAGCAACGAACGTTACCAACGACCGCCGACGAAGGTGGCATCGGCGGCGGTGGTGCCAGCCGATTGTGTAGGAATTGCGGGAAGGAGGAATCGAGTGTGCTGATGTTGCCGTGCAGACATTTGTGCTTGTGTACTGGTTGTGGGTCGACGGTCCATATTTGCCCCGTTTGTAAATCCACTAAAAATGCTAGTGTTCATGTTAACATGTCATAATTTCATAAACCAGAAAAAAAGAAGAAAAATCAATATACCAACAAAAATATCAGGAAGAAATGTTGGATTTTCCAAAATTTTGTAATTAATTAGATTAATTATTTTTCTCCAAATTTTTAGTTTTAGTTTTAAATTTTTAATCCTTAGCATGTGTTAATTATTGATATTAGTAAGGCTTGACCTTATGAAATTGCGGGTTTGAATATTTTATTAGCGAATCACGTTCAAAGTTTGGAATATATCAAATTTGTTACCATGTGATCTATAGTTTTGTTAATATTTATGTGATTTATTGATAGAGTGTGGAATTGACGGAGATTTAAACATATAAATTATTTGAAATTATTTCATTCTTTTAAGTTATAGATCAGATAATTGCAATTTTTTTTAAAATAAACAAGTATAATCAATTAAATTTAGGTTATTTAAAATTAAAATAATCAATGAAAAACTTATGAAACAAATAGTTGAGACTTTTAGATAAATCTCAAAGATTAAATTTCAAATCTTATTAAGTGTGAATATTTTTTACGAATAAAACTATAAAAATTTTAAAAAAATTGACGAATGACTCCTATAAAAAATATTTATTTTAAAAAATTTAAATTCGAACACAAATACGTGTCTTATTAAAAAAATAAAAAAATAAAAAAATATTAATCATATAACAACACTAACGTATTAAAAAAAATCTAACTAGCATAAATATTATCAATTAAAAAATTGGGAGGCGCATGTTAGGGAAAAAAAGAGTTTAAGAAAAAAAAAACAAAGTTAACAGGGCAACAGGTGGGAGCCCACAGAGTGTGGGGCATCTACCCGACAGATGGATAGAGAGTGGAAGAAGAAGCTAAGAAAAAGGCGAAAAAGGTAGATAGGAGCGTAGGAGTGACGCGCGGGAAACGCGTTGAGTCAACTAGGAGGGAGAGGACTGAAAAGGACAGGTGTGAAGCAAAAGCTGACACGTAGGACGCGCGCAAATGTCGCTGTTGTTTGTTCTGCCGGTGTTTGGCAGTACTACTCGTCCCCACCCACTTTCCCCTTTCTCTCTCCCTCCCAAAACGCACCGTTTTTAAAATTTTTGGAATAATCTATAACGGATCATCAACTGTCTGTAATTTTCTTTGGGTATTTTGAAACAAGGATAACATTTATGAACTTTTAAAGATTGAGGTTTAAATTTTTAAGATTTTAAGTTATTAACAGTTTAAACTTAAGTTAGATTAAGATTTTGTTCCCTCTTTTTTTATAGTAAATACTTAACAAAGTCTTATTATTTTAAATTTATATAATTTAGCGTACCTCATATTTTATCATAATTTCGTCTCTAATCGTGTTGGAGTGAATTGAGGCACTGTAAATTTCACTATTTTAATTTCTGAATCTTATTATATGCAAATATCGTGTATAAATTCACAATTCAGACTTTATTTTAAAACTTTTCTTATACATTTGTATTTGATAAAACAATTAATATCACAATTTCAAATAAAGTATACATTTGTATTAGATAAACAGTTATAAATTAAAAATCAGGATCAAAATAATTTTAGTAATTTATCTAGACGTTTTGATAATGACTGACTTACCTTTTCTTTTCTTTTTGAATTATTTTTACATTATTATATTGAAACTTTTTTAAAATATATTTAGAAGACACGAGAAGACCGCCAAAAAAGGTAAAATAAAAAGGACAAAAGGGAAAGAAACAGTGGACATAAAGCACGAAAAAGTCTTTCTCCTGTGCTATTTTCGTTTCTTTTCGACTTATTTATTTATTTTGTTTTATTTAAAGTATTTTTCTATAATTTAGAATTAAAACTAAAAATAAAGTAAATGGTAAAGCATCTTATCAGAAAAGTTGGATTACCAAAGGCAGAGGGGATCTTGGAAAGGAGGTGTCGGCGGTGGTTGAAGGAGGCGCATCGCACGGCAAGGCACGTTTTCCCTCTTTTACTCTCTTGTCACCCTCTACATTGACTCATTTTTGTCTAGAAATTATTATATAATTTTCATATTAAATATAATTCATATATAATATTTATAGTCACAAGAACTTTAGATAAGTTTACAATATGCGTCGTGCGGTTCGTTTATTAATATAATCAGATATGTTTTGTAAGATAGTGGTGAAAAACTTATTTTTCACAAGCATGTCTAATTCCATGCATCGGTGTAAACTTGTTTTTCACAAACATTATGTTTAGTCCATTTTTCATGTTGTTCGTTTCTTATTTTATTTCATATTTAATTAGTTGTATGAAATTTACATCATGTAATTTGTGTCCAACATTATTTAGTTCATCAAGAATTAAACTACCAACTTTATTATTAATGTTTTCCATTTTTTAACTTTGTTTTTCATTATAAGAGTATGGTATATGTATTTAATGAAATAAATTAGTTTTTTAATATAATGAAATAAATTAGTTGATAATGAAATGATAATGTTTCATATTATTTCTAGTAGAGGAAATAAACAGGTGTCGTGAATTGTTTATAAAATAATGCTAAATTAATAATTATTTTTATTTAATATTTCAATACTATAAATGTATTTTAAAACTAAATTTGCATAGATTATAAATCATTATTATGAAAAATTTACGACGTGTATGCATACACATATTGACAAAAATAAACAAGATAAGGGTAAAGGAGATAGCTATAAAGTTTGGTAGCCATTTATCATAATAAGTTGAAATTTTACTTTATAATTAAATTACATGAAATACTTACAACTTAACCACGGCATAAGGATTAATAACAAAATTTGATTTATTAGATTTAATGTTGCCGTTCAGTCGAGGGCTAAAAATTCAAAATTTATAATATATATTTAACGGGTTACATTTTAATGGCAGCGTGTTAAATTAAAAAATAATTAGATGACCAAAATAAAAAATAATAACAAATTAGTGATTATTTATATACTTTACTCAATTTTTTATTTTATATATAAGGACGAATAATATAATTTGAAGATTTTGTTTGGAAGGATTATTATTAGGGTCCTTGTCAGTCCCACCACATCAAATTCAAGGACCATCTACCCCTTTTATTACCAGCGTAACCTCCAAGACACGTGAATATGATACCTAGTAACTATTATTATTATTATCTTTTTATATATATATATATTTAGTATATGTTCATATATATTTTTAATCATTTGATAATATGCATATATCTTGTAGACAGAGCAATTTGAACTCGTGTCTCCTAAGATGAACATCATCCGTTTTTCTACTGTGATACTTGTTGGGTTCAATATTTTCGTTTTCTTTTACAAAATATAAAAAGTATTGAAATAAATATATGAAATTAAGTATAAGAAAACTAAATTCATTGTATGCAATGCATGTGACATAATGAAAAGCATATAATATATATTTGTTTTCACATGTATCTGATATATTAAAAAAAATTAAAACTATTCTATTCAAAAGAAATTAAAAACCAACAACCAGTTAAGACTTAGTCTAACAGGATGATGCGCTAGGTCTCTTAAACAAAGTTAGATGTTCGAATCCTGACGTTGTGAATGAAAAATTTTAGGTTGAGAGAGTAGTCCTCACAATAGGCCTTCGCAAAAATATAATATGGATTAATTGACCAATAGATCAGATCAGATACAGATGATTATAAAAAAAGCACATTTTATCTTATTGGTAAGATACAATTAAGATTTTATTCTTGAAGTATTATTCACAAATATGAATTGTGATTTGAGTAACCTTTGTTAGTGGGAAACACATAGGCTTGAAATTGAACCATGCTAAAGAATGGCAACATGCATGACCTAACGCATGAGAACATACTTGTGACTAGGGAACCATCGTGTTACATTATTTTAATTAATCTTTAGCATCATACCACTTGGTCCCAACATTAAAAAAAGGAAATAATAAAAATAAATTTCTTTTTAAAATGATAATTTATTAAATGGTTGATAATTTCTCAAGGAATAGATTCAATTCCAATAATAATAAAAAAAGCAAACAGAAGTGCATAAAATATGGTATCTGTCAAGATTGTTGGGATTGTCAAAAGGGAATTAAATACTCATTGATTTATTTATTATTTTAATGACCACAAATACAAAAAATACTTAATAAAAACTAGATCTGTTAATGGATTCAATCGAGTTCCAGTTATGATTAGTTTAAAATTTCGAAAATCGATATTTATTATAATGTTAAAAATATATATTATATTTTTTATAATAAAATTAAATGAAATGGATTCAATCCAAAGAAAAATTTTTATATGTTATGGTTATAAATTCAAAGAAGATGGTTTTTTTCATTTTAACTTGTTACAATTTGGTCCTCGCATTTTACAAATATTTTGAGGTTAGTATAGTAGTTGGTAAATATACAATTTAAATTATTGATTTTTTGTTAAACTATTGAACAGTTGATTTTTTAAATAATTCCTTGTATATAAAACAACCGAACTGTTGATTTTTTAGATAAACTATTTAATGGAAAAAAATAATAATACCATTCAATTAGATTATCTCAATTTGAGTTAATTGCACAACATGTTATCAAATGATGACTCTTATTCTAATTTGGTCCTAAACTTTTAACTGTTTTAATTTCATCCTCAAACTATGACCATCATTCTAAATTAGACCCCAAACTTTTTCAGTGTTCTAATTTCATCCCGAAATTTTCGATTATGCCACATCATATTATTACATAACTTTTTAGATGACATATAATGATTT